>JAEQBH010003118.1:0-256507 GCA_016808115.1 Tetrastigma voinierianum | reverse complement strand
ACCCCGACAAGGATTGATTTTTTTGGCATGCCAAGAGAATTCGTGATGCGTATGCGACCACAGGATGGCCAAAACTATCACATAGTTGAACATGTCCCCAATATCTTTTTCCACGAGTTCCATGCTGATGGTCATACGATCTTGAGCCTAAGATGACCACCAAAAATTCAGTAAGTTGAGTTGTTGTCGTTTTTTTCTTTTTTAGTTGAATATTTATTCGACTTCAATCTTTATATATTTAAGCTTGAGTTCAAGACTGATATGATTGATGACCTTGAGTTACTATGGGATCTATGACTACTATACAATGATTTTTATAACTTTTAAATGAGCCTCAGCAAGTTCAAGACTTCAATCTTTTAAATGGACATCTTATCAAGTCAAATGACCCTTCCCAAAAATTCTTGAAGACATGCACGTTGGTGTTATCGTATCCCTTGACTCTAGCAAGCTTCTGTTAAAAGAAATTGGTGATCATTTATGTTTGTTTCTTGATCTAAATTTCCACTTTTTTTTTTATTGACATATTTCCATTTTGTTCGTTGAAGGAAAAAAGGACCGGTATACTTTTCTATTTATTTTGCAAATTGTTTTAAATGCATTTAATAAGGAATATTTTTCTATTCTTCATTGTTTCAGATTCAACTTTGGATTCATTGCATCATGATAGATTTATAAAGAAATTCTTTTTATATACGCATCTATGGTTGAAAATCATCAACATTCAAGAGTCTCGGTCATCATCTTCCACACCCATGCGATATTCATATCACCGGAGTTCTTCTCAATCCATCTAATTGCTTGTGACAAAGGATGTCACTTTAGCTATTTTAGGACTCTTTTTCAGCTTTTTGGAATATATCTGATTCCGATAGAATTTGTTTCTTCTTTATTATTAAATTTGTTTGACTTTTTGTGCATGCTAGCTATTTCTTATATGTATAGGAGTCTTCCAAATATCCCTTATCTAGAGTAGTCAGGTTCTGTTTGTTATCTTCTCAACAATATGATGCATGTATTATCTTAGTGAAAACGTATTGAGAAAAAAAAATTGGGTGAGTCTAAAAATAGTTCATCAATGAATAATAATGACATGTAGAAATAGACATTAATAAGAGTAAATAATAAATGAAATAATGATAGTTAAAAATTAGGCACTATTAATAAAAGATCATTAAAAAGAATAGATATTATTAAAAAAATACTTAAAGTATCAGTAGTAAATAAACCCTTAATTGATGATTGTTAGAAAGATGACTTTTTCTACAACTTTCCATCACAAACAAAATTTCCTTATCATTGTCTTTTGTTCTGCTTAAGTGTTGTACAATTTTATGTATAATCAATCAAGGCCTATTTGTTTTCAAAATATGATCTTTGTTAAATGAACACCTCAATTCACCTATTACCTCAGATCTTAATGTCTCTAAACATGATTCCTAATGTTGTGACATATGGCTCATATTGAGGCTATGTAACTGTAATACCCCTAAATTAAAAAAAAAAAAACGAACAAAATTTCCAAAATAAGAAAGACTAAAATGCAAATTTTCAAAGTTGGAATGAGTTTTTAACAAAAAAAATAGAAATGTTTTGCTAAAAAGAAACAACAAAAGTTTCTTATATAATCTTAACATTCTTCACTTTTCATTCAAGGAGAGGATAGGTGAAGTAGGGTTTCAAAAGGGGGGTTTCAAGCTTGAAGAAACATACACCCCAAGTAAGTATTTCTGTTTCCCTCTTCAGTTTGAAGCATGTGATGTGATTAGGAGTGAAGAAAATCTTTGAGAGAAGAAAGGTATATAAAAAGGTTTTATACTGTTTTGGGAGATTTATAATATTTCTTTATGCAATCGTTGGATTGCTTTAGCATTTAGATATGTTTGAGATAAAAGAATTATCTTACCACTAGTAAAGCTAGAGGGAAAAGTTCAGTAATCGCATGGTAGGACTTTGTTTTGGGGTCCATTTCTAAGTCAAGGTTTGAGAGCACACTGGCTTGTTCTAATACTGAAAGTCCATAACTGAGGAAGAAAACTTTGCGATAACCTAACTGTGTTCCTTCCTTAATCCAATGATCATTGGAAAAATATTAGGAAATCACACCTATCATATGACAAAAAATTAAAGGTAGTGGGATTGGTTTTCTTAATCCAATGTGTCAAACCTATAGCTTGGATACCATTTGTAACAACCTACACTCAATTATATAGATATTGTTTTTTTCGGGCCCAAAATACTTCTACGCTTTAACACGTCTACAAGATTAGAGGAAACCATATTTATATAAATACAAGAACTGCTTTAAGACATAAAATGGGATTAAGAAAGCAAAAAGGTGGTGATCAGAGAATAAACAGGGAATGGATTTTCACCTATAGAGAGGGACCATGTTTTGCATGTATTGCGTTCTTTCTTGCTTAAATTCGAGTAATATGAGATCCCGGTATGGATGATCAGAATGAGGGACACTAAAAGTGATACTGCACAGCCAGCAAAGAAACCTGAGAATTTTCCAGTAGACAGTATCAGCGACAAAGCCTCTGGAAATATTAAATTGAAATGTTTCATGAATTTCAGATAAAAAAAAATACATATTGTCTCTAGATTTTCATCCCTTTTCCACGGTTTGAGTTGGAGAAATGCTTGATGAATATAGCTTCCACCCTCTCCATATCAGATTAAAACCCCTTGGGAGATCAATCATTTTCAATAACTACATTCCTATTCAAGAGTAGCTCTGTTCTTCTCAATTCTCATACACCCTGGGACTGCCTGAAAGTATTCCTAAGAGCAACATTCTTGGAATAACACCTCAACTTAAATAGTCCATCAACAACTGAAATATTACGTTTGAAGTCATAATTTACCAGAAAAATTTCAAAGATTTCTTGTCACATTCTAATTTTTTTAATTAAAAAATGAAATGATTCTGAACTGACAACCGGCTTTAACCCGGAGACGAGGCTGACCCGACCCAATCAAAAGGCATACTTTGTGGGATGCAAAATACTATCTCCACGTCAAAGGCATACTTTAGTAGTTTGATCGAATTCAAACTGTTGGAAAGTGCTTGGAATAACCATCTTGATATTTAAACTGAGAAGAGACGTTTTCTCGTGATATTTCTTCCACTTTTAAAAAGTAATTCTCTCCTAGAAAAAACATTAAAAAAGATTTAGTTAAAAACCAAAAACTCTACATCGTGAAGGTTAGAGGTATTTGTGTTGTGGCAATAAGGGTGGTTCTAATTTTATAGTTCCATTCATGACTCGAACAAAGAAGTTTTTTGGTGAAACAATTCGAGATCCAAGCTGCGCTTTGAGTTTTAACAATGTGAAATTTTGATGTTATCTGCAAACAGTAAGACAAATATGTAGCTCAGAACCAAATCTATCATTGAATTTATATAAGCTATACAACCTATACTGTATAAAAGAGAGAATAGAAGTGTCCCCAATATTTTTCATTAACTGCAGTTTTTCATTGAGCAATAAAAATTGTATTTTTTAATAATTAGATGTTAATGGATCTTACAAACATCTTCAAAAAACAAAAACTCTGAAGGCGGTGATGCCTTGACTTTATATGTCAGATTTTCCTTGTAAAATAACATTACATCATAAGTCATTGAAATTTTAATTAAAGAATAAGATTAATTTCTTAAATTTCATAATAAAACTTGTAGTAAAATAATTATCTGTCCAAACAATATTTAGAAAAACATTGATTATAATAAGATTATGAAAATATTAAATTTATAATAAACTATAATGAGTTAGTTTTAAGTTGTTGTTGTTATTATTATTATGGTGTAAGTTCTAATTTTTACTATTTAATTCACCATTGATAATGCTTAACTTAGTGGTTAAGGGTTTGACCGGACATAGAAAAGAGACCAACCTCGAGAATACTACAATATTATAATATAAAATGAATATATATAAAAAAAAAATTCACCATTCACAAAAATAAAAATAAAATAAACAATAATTAAATGAACAAAATTTTATAATCTTATTCTTTATTCAATTTCGTTAGCTTTTTTTCTAAAAAATATATATATTAATCTAGAAAACAAGGTAGCTCTCAAGTAAAGAACAACGTTAATTACTAAAGAAGATTAGAAGATTATTATTATTATTAGGGGTAATTGATATGAATAATTCATAGTTTGATCGGTCTTCTTTAATTAGTCTCATATACTGTTTAATTATGGATAATCTTATTGCTCGTAGTCCTATATTCTATTGTCTCCATATTATTATCTAATTCTATTCAAATTTTAAGTTTTTTAAAAAATCTCAATTTTTATCCCCAACCTCTCTCTCCTTCCCCAATTTGATACTCCCTAAGATCGTGTTTGTTCTAGCGAACAAGAGTTGACCTCAAACCAAAACCGAATTGGTCTCAAACCTCCTACAACTGACTTCATATTCTTTATGCCATCAAACTCGATTCTTTTTTTTCCTCTCACTTGCTAAATTGCTATATCAGGCCTTTAGATTTCGAATGAGCATATCAGTTTGGCTCAATTTCATGTCTTGCGTCGATGCATGAATATGTAGGAACACAAATTTCCATTTTTTTTCTAGGTAACATCTTTTCATTCTTGTCCTCGTTTGATGGGACTTCAACCCGATCCCTTGCTATACCCATCCCAACCCCAACTCATTGCACCAGCCTCACGAAATACATTTCCTTATTGCTATTCTATTGTGAGTTTTCACTAATCGCAAGTAGGGCAAAATTGGTAGCGCATGTACGATCATCCTTTCTCGAGACACCTGCAGCATACCCCCACAAGCCCAATATATACGTGCCCTAGTTTTGCAGAATATCACATGTTCCCAGTAGGTTTTCTCAATATAGATTCCATTGAAGCTAGACATTTTGAATTCAGAAAATGTATAGATAATGTAAGGTTCGATCCAAAACGTTCTCAAGTTTTGTAGTGTCTTGGTCGGTCTGGATTTGAACCCGATGGAGCCGGGTTCAGCGCGGCCAATCTGATCCATAAGCACCATATCTAATTTCCATGGTCATTCACCCATTCAACATATTTATAACAAATTTCTTATTTTAAAATATATTATTTAGAATATTTCCTACATAATATTTTCTATTTTAATTAGGGAATCTTGAAACAAAATTAATTAATAAGAAAAACATCCAAAAGCAAATGATTTTTTTTTTTACATTTAAACACTTTAGTTGCAACATAGTAACCTGTTACCATCGCACTTAACTCGAGACCTCTCACCTTATACCCTATCTTAAACTGCTGGTAAAGGTTTCTTTTCACTATTACGACTGTAGACATTTCCCAAAATAAATGAATTAAGTGACAAACTCTTATAAAAATAGTCAAATTAATATAACCATTAAAACAAATGAATAAACGTAGTAAGAAAGAAGAGAGATACTAAAGGCCGTGTGTTTTCAGAATTGTTTTTAAGATAAAAAACAAAATCGACATTATTTTTTTATTGTTTCTTAAAACCAAGACATGTTTTAAAAAGAATCTTAAAATAAAATAAAAAAAATTTACTGAATTAAAAAAAAAGTGTTTGTTTTTACGAAATAAATTCTATAAAATTTAATTTAACATTAAAATTAAATCCAAGTAAACCTACACAAAATTGAGACAAGGGAGGGGAAGATTCGAATGGGAAAAAGCATGAACCCTGTTGACTTGTTGACTTGAGGCCCAGCTTGTAGAAAAGAGCATGGGGTCCGGCCCAGCAAAAAGCTTTAACCAAGGACTACCACATCAGACAAGCCAGCTCTACGTTCAATATATACCATAGGAATAGATATCCCAACAAGGAAGAACTGAGGACATGAGCACACAAAAAAAAAGATTAGGAAGATTATTATTATTATTATTATTATTAGGGGGTAATTGATAGAATAATTTATAGCTTATTCGGTCTTCTTTAATTAGTTTCATATAATATTTTAATCCGTTTAATAATCTTACAGTTCAAGTGGGTCCTATATTCTTACCTGGCTCAAGGACATTATCTAATTTAGCTCCAAATTTTTAAATTTTTTTTAAAACTAATTTTATCCCAACCTCTCTCCTTCCCACCTGATACTCCTAAGACTGGACAAGCTTGTCTACTTAACACAAGAAATGACCAAACCAAAATCGACCATCTCAAACCCTACCGGATCACTCACGCCCCAAGAATGATATTGCCTCATTCTCCATATTCCCCAAATCTGGACCTCCCAACTCTCATCTTCATTGAACAAGCCGTGGTTAAGACAAGAAGGCTAAGAGCCACCACTTTTTTTCCTTCAGATTGGATAAACCCTCCACTACTTCATCATCACTCATCTTCTTAAATTTTTTTCCTCTGATATGGAGAATGAGGCATCAATTTGATTAGTATTTGTTGTACAACAGTTATGATTATTTGAATTGTTGAGATAGAGCTCGATGCCATTAACAATCAAAATGACCCCTAACACCACCATGATGATAAACCTTCTTTGCGAGCCTTTTTTTTCACCCATGCCCCCCATACTTATACTTAATAATAATCAGAGCATCTATACTACAAGGCACCCAGCTTGATTGCACCCTGCAACCTCATACAAGACTCGAGCGGGTACCCCCATTTTGTCCTCAGCTTGCAAGAACCTGCTCACAAGTTTGCTCATACATCTGTTAAACGACGAGATTTTATCCGCAAGATTCGCAGAAATTAAAAATTTGATCTTAGAAAACACATATCTCAATAAATAAAATCATTATTTAACTAAGTAAAAACTCGCTTTCATACGGCATCACTATAGTCACGAATCCCCCGCTAAAAATACTCGATAAAAATTCTCCCCTTGCGTATTTAAAGGCAACGAAAAAGATGTAATAAAACGACCTTGCATTTTATTATCATATTGGGGATTTACATTTACACTTTTAAAGATTTTTGTTCGAACCAAAATCATTTTCATTAGCTGCTAAAAATATTGGGCTTTTACAAATAACTTTTATTTTTATCCCTTTTAAGCGAATTTCTTAAAATATAAATTATTTCAGTAGTTGATATTAAAAGATAATAATTTATGTTAAGTTAAATATTGATGAAAAGATTTTCAACTTATCTTCAAATATATCTTTAAAATTCAATTTAAACAAAATTGATTTTTTTAATTTAAGATAAGTTTTCTTTAAATTTTTATTAAAATACTATAATTAGATTAATTTTTATTTATAATTATAATTAACTAAATTAATTTTGTATATAAAATTGAAGATGAAAATTAAAATATTTCTTTAATTAAATCTAACTTATATAAATATTATAATTAAACCAAATTCCCTCGTTTATTAAACCAAATTCAACCAGTCCTTTCTTCGATTCCCTTTCAACTTCGCTTCCCTTGAAGTGTGACCAGCTTCCCCGATCGTCTTCCACCGACTTCCCCGACCGATCGTCTTCCACCGGCTTCCCCGACCGACCGTCTTCCATCGCCGGCTTCCCCGACTGTTTGGGTTGCAAGTTCTAAGATTTTCACCACAATCGCGGCACTACCATTACCTAGGTTAGAAAGCTAGTGGATCCTGCAAGGTGTTGATTTTTGTTCTTTTGAAAGGAATATCAGGATTTCTACGAAAAATGATTTTCGCTGCTATGGTGAGCATGATTTTAAACGATTACAGAATCGTAAGCCCTTCTGTAATGGACTAGTCGCTGTCGAGAAGACACCATCAGCTTCATGGCCTTAAAACTTGGGCATCCAAGAGCTATGGAGACTGTTTAAGATCTTGTCGATGAATACATACATACATCATTTCAAAAGTGCAATCTAAATAACTGAAATTGTATTGCACCTGCGCAAATTGATAAACTGGCTGGTAGAGGGGAGCATATAGAACTGTGATTTCGGTTGTGGGATTAGAGTGCTTTGCCTGGTGAAAAGACGACTCTTGCCAAGAAGGTTTATGGACGACAAAAGGTCGAGGAACGCTTTGTTTGTCGCAGCTTTGGATCACTGTATCTCTGTGCTCATTCAAGATGGAATGGTAATTTAAGAAACATGACGTGAGAAATTCTATGAAGGCATGAAGCTTGCTTCGTAATTCCTGAGGGGCATGGATTTAAATGGACGATATCTCTATTGGTCTACTGAAGAAGTATTTTGAAGATGTAAAAGGTACGCTATTGTTTTTGATGATGTCTGAGGTTAGAATTTGGGGGATTTGGCTTAAATTACGTTTACCCGAAAACAGAAGAGGCAGCAGGGTAGTGATTACAACTAGAAACGTTGAAGTAGGTTGTGCTATTAGAGAATCTCGATTTCATCATGTTCACAATCTTCAACCTCTACCCCCTGAGTCTGGGAACTCTTCGTAAAAAGGCATTTCAGGTTCTTGCTGTCCTGCAGAATTCAAAGAAAATTTCCATTTTGATATTGCCAAAGATATAAGAGATCGTCGCTGCAATTGTGGCAATTGGCTGTGCTTTATCGACAAAACAGAAGAATGAGTTAGAATGGCAGAAATTTAATATCAGTCTTGGCTCCCAGTTAGAACTAATCCCACTAAAAGTATCACGCCAAGATTCTCTCCCTCAGTTACAATGACTGCCTCACTACCTCAAGCCTTACTTTCAGATCGTCGCTTTTCCTGCACCATTCAATTCACTGTGCAAAACTCATCCGCTCAGGATAGCTGAGGGATTTGTGAAGGGGGAAAAAGGGGTGCCATTGGAATAGAGGTCGGAAGAATACTTGAATGAGCTGACCACCGGCTTAACTAATTTTCAGAGGTGGATGATAGAGGAAGAATCAGAAGATGCAAAGTCCATGACTTGATGCGTGAGATTATCCTCAAAAAGGCTGAGGAGTTGAGCTTTTGTCATGTTTTGGGGGACGAAGACTCGAGCTTCAATGGAAAATTTCGATGCGGATCAGTTCAAAAAGGACCAAATACTATTGCTGTGGAGACTATTAATAGAAACGCACAGATCCGCTCACTTTTTCTTTTGACATCACGCAGAGCCTCCATGCTCCCGACCGGGTATATCCTTTACCAACTTTAAGCTTTTGAAAGTATTGATTTTGAAGATGCTCCTCTGCATAGCGTTCCAGAAGATTTGGGAAATCTATTCCACTTGAGGTACATAAGTCTGAGGGGGACAAAAGTAAAGATGCTTCCAAAGTCCATCGGTAAGCTACAAAACCTACAAACTTTGGATCTCAAGCATTCATCTATGGATGCGCTTCCAGTTGAGATCACGAATCTTAAAAAGTTGTGCCATTTTCTAGCCTATTCTTATCAACTCAATCTTGAAGTGAGATCCTCAACTCATAGAGGAGTACACATAGGAGAGGATTACAAGATAGACTTGGTTTGCTTTGTGCAGCAAATAACGGGAGGGGGCCTAATTGAAGAGCCGGGAAAGCTAAGGCAAGCCGGAGAAGATCTAGGCATCAGAACCTTATGGAAGAAGACTGCCAAGTATGTGTGCCTCCATTTCAAATATGAAGTACCTTGAACTGATATTAGTCATTTTCAAAGGATGATGGTATTCTCAACTTACAAACTATATCAGATCCACCCAAATATCTTAGAAATCTTTATCTGCAAGGAGGCTTAAGCAGGCTCCCGAACTGGCTTCCCGTACTTCAAAATCTAGCTCGTGTAGTTTTAGCAAATTCCAGGTTAAGCTATCATCCGATGGAAGTCCTCCAAGCTCTCCCTAATCTATTGGAGCTTGTTCTCTGCAATGCATATGGCGGTGAATGCTTTTGTTTTACAGAATTAGGGTTTCAGAAATTGAAAATATTATGTCTCTATAACATGAAGGGATTGAAAACTCTGAATATACATGAAGGAGCACTGCTTGTTCTCGAGCATCTTGAAATTGGTACTGCTTCACAAATGGAGGTGGCCTTTCCGATTCGCCGCTCAAAACCCCGACATGATTGATTTTTGGCATGCTAATAGAATTCGCATGCAGTATGCTACCACAGGATGGCCAAAACTATCACATAGTTGAACATGTCCCCAATGTCTTTTTCCATAGGACCGATGCTGATGGTCAAACGGTCCTGAGCCTAAGATGACCACCAAAAATTCAGTAAGTTGAGTTGTTGTCATTTTTTTCTTTTTTAGTTGAATATTTATTCGACTTCAATCTTTATATATTTAAGCTTGAGTTCAAGACTGATATGACTGATATGATCTATGACTACTATACAATGATTTTTATAACTTTTAAATGACCCTTATCAAGTTCAAGACTTCAATCTATTAAATGGACATCTTATCAAGTCAAATGACCCTTTTAATAAGTCATCTCGCCTCAAAAATCTATTATAACTTTTATTTTCAAGACATGCATCATGAGCATATCAGATTCCTTGACTCTTAGCAAGCTTTTGTTAAAAGAATCGTGATCATTTATGTTTGTTTCTTGATCTAAATTTCCACTGCTTTTTTATCGACTTATTTCCATTTTATTCATGAAGAAAAAAAGAATCGTATATTTTTCTATTTATTTTGCAGATTTTTTATTTTAATTGTATGATGAAGGAATATTTCTCTATTATTCATTGTTTCCCTGCATTTCAACTTTGGATTCATTGCATCATAATAGATTTATGAAGTTCTTTATACGCATCTATGAAGAAAAATCATCAACATTCAAGAGTTTCGGTCATCATCTTCCACATCCATAGATATTCATATCAGCTGGAGTTCTTCAACGACCTAATTGTTTGTGACAAAGGATGTCACTTTAGCTATTTCAGGACTCTTTCAGCGTTTTGGACTATATCTGATTCTAATAGAATTTGTTTCTTCTGTATTATTAAATTTGTTCGACTTTATGTGCTTGCTAGCTATTTCTTATATGTATAGGAGTCTTCCAAATATCCCCTTATCTACAGGAGTCAGGTTCTGTTTGTTATCTTCTCAACAATATGATGCATGACGTATTGAGAAAAAAAAAATTGGGTGAGTATGAAAATAGTTCATCAATGAATAATAATGACATGTAGAAATAGACATTACTAAGAGTAAATAATAAATGAAATAATGATAGTTAAAAATTAGGCACTATTAATAAAAGGTCATTAAAAAAGAATAGATATTATTAAAAAAAAGACTTAAAGCATTAGCCAGTAAATAACCCTTAATTGATGATTGTTAGAAAGATGACTTTTTCTACAACTTTCATCATAAACAAAAATGATTTCTTTTCCTTATCATTGTCTTTTGTTCTGCTCAAGTGTTGTACAATTTTATGTTTAATCGATCAAGGCCTATTTGTTTTCAAATATGATCTTTTTGTTAAATGAACACCTCAATTCACCTATTACTCAAATTTTGTCACACGCTCTCTATTTTCCTCTTAGACCATCATCTTAAAGCTCCTAAACATGATCTCATTGTCAGGGGTACGTGGCTCATATTGAGGCTATGTAACCCTTTTTGGTGATAGTGAAAAGTGCAAGCTGTTGTTCCCGTGTATGTACGCACACTGTTGAATCACGTAAAATTTATGTATTCTTCTTGTTTCTTTTCTCCAATTCTTTTCACCATTGTTGCATGAATTCACAAAAACTGGGCCGTAGGCTACTATGACTACGATCTCCCCTTCCAACATTGTGAAGTTTGATGGATCTGAGAACTTCGGATTGTGGAAAAGGAGGGTTATGATGTGTCAAGCGCATGTGGTTCGTGAAGGCGTTGAGTGGAAACAACTCGAAGGAATGAATGCCACGAATTGGAAGGTTTCGGAAACGAGGGCTGTGTCGATTATCAGGATATGCTTGGCCGATGAGGTGATGTACCATGTCATGGATGAGGAATCTCCTCCAACAATTTGGTTGAAGTTTGAGAGTCGATACATGTCAAAGTCATTAACGAACAAGTTACTTCTTAAGAAGAAGTTGTATGGTTTAAAGATGGCAAAGGGGTAAACATTAGATCAACACATAAACGCGTTTAATTAGATCATTAGCTATCTGAATCGAGTTGATGTGAAGTTCAAAGAGAAAGACATGGCATTGACTTTAGTGAATTCACATTTTCTTTTGTGCCATTTCATTCTTCCTTGCTCCCAAAACGTAATTTAGTATCAAGTTTCAAATAGGCCACATTTACCGAAAATATAGTTCTTCATCATCTAAGATATTCTAAACGAAATCGGCATTCAAATAATCATATAACAATTCATTAAAAAAAGGGTTGTGAAACCTTAGTTATAGTAATTTTGCGGGGGTTTTTCATTTTTTTTCCCGAAAATTTATTTTCGCTCAAAGAACCAAACAGCTTTAAGCAATATCTAATCAACTCATCTCCAGCGGCACAAGCCGGATTTGATCTTTGGGCAAAACCCTAATTTGAGCTCCATTCTCCTGCCTAATCTTCTCCACAATCTTCCCTCCTCTCCCGAGCACACAACCGACCTGATTGCTCGGCGCCAGTAGCCTACAATATTCCTCCACATTGCTTAAATCTTCCTTCTTTTCCTTCTCCTCCCTCTCCTCATCCACCATCAAAATCCTCTCAAAACCCTCCTAACTGGGCTACCGCCGGGCGCCGGCGATGACTCGCTCATCGTCGATCGCCATCGCTTCGACCGTTTTCAAATTCATCGATTCTTCAACTCATTGCCCTTCGTGACCATGGCTCAATCGCCGCCACTCCCTTCGATTTCACAAAGGGCCTGGCGACAATGAGAATGACGTGCTCGTCGCAGCCAATGACGGAGTCGCCGATGCGATCCGCGCCGCCTCTTCCCGAATCGCCGATAATAGCGCCGCCCTGTCGATGACGCCGCCACCAGGGCGACGTAGGATGCGTAAGAGGACCCGCGGGTTGGGCCGCTCCACGGAGGGAGGAGATGAAATGGAAGCAGAGGTGGAGCCATTGTCCGGATAAGTACGACGCTCTCACATGTCAGTCTGCACTCTCTCTTCCTCCAACAACCGTCTCTCTTTTCTCCGATTCAATCTCCCTTTCAAGTATTCTTCCTCTTTTTTCTCATCTATTGCTTCTTCCCCACACAGCGATCGTTATTATTTTCTACTTTCTTCTGGATTTTACTTCTACTGTTGTTGCCGTATTCCCAAAGGTGGTAAGCTTTTCGGGGTTCCTTGTTTTTTGTTTTTTAAAGATTTTGAACCGCTTTTCATCGTCTTTTTCTCGAGATCATTGCATTTCACCTTGCCCATTCGTTTCCTTTAAGTTGAATTTGTCAAGCTCAGTGTCTCTCTTCGTACTCCATTTGCATGGCTATTTTGTTCTTTTCAATTTTCATTTGTTTTTGAAGAATTTCCCGTATTCATGTTTGTTCTTGTTGTTTTATTGATATATTTGTTGGGATTTTGGTAAAGATCTTGTTCAAGTGATATGAGAGGTTTTGAACTGTTTTGTATGATTGGATTCCTGTTGTTATTTTCTGCCATTGTTGCATTTCACCTTTTGCCCGTTTTGTATCCTAATATTTGGATTCATTCTAAGTTGAATTTGTCATATTCAGGCCCTGTTTTCCTATACCCATTTGCATGGCTATGTTTGTTCTTTGCAATTTTCATTTGTTTTTGAAAAATTGGTCATATTCATATTTGTTTTTGTTGTTTTATTGATATATTTGTCAGGCTTTGGGAAGATTTGTTCTAATGGTATGAATCATGATTGAAATGTATCATGGTGTTTTATTGATATATTTGTGGGTTATGGTGAGTGCAGAGCAATGGCATCACACACTGGCCATCCTCGTATTGACCCAAGAGAGAGACTGCTTGCTTTGGAATCTTTCGGGATGGAAAGTAGTGGCCAGGATTTGCGTATGTGGCGGTCGAGCTTAGACATCCATCTCGAAGAATAATGATGCCTGAATCAAGCATTCCTAGCAACACTTTTCATACTATGATCGGGTGTTGGATACCACAAAGAATGCTTGCGCCGTTCCCGGAAGATACGGTTGAATGATGTGAAATCAATTGACACCTACTTTTCCATGCTGCAGGGCACCTCTCAGACCACATGAAATGACCAAGTGGTTTCCACAAACTAGTGAGTGATGACTTCTATTGAGCTGTTTAGATTACATAGTAATCCTTTTTTCTGGTGTAGTTAACCCATGACTTGTGGATGTGATTTCTGATACAGTCATTTCATCAGTCTCCTAATCGGGACCCAATGTTAACTTCTCTTGGCGCACTTCACAAGGCCGTAAACCTAATTCAAGGAGGCCAGTTGTAAGTTCACCGTCTCAAGTCTCATTTATTTTTTGTTGGCACACGGTAGACTACGCTTGAACTATGATTGGGACAATTTATAGATGTTTCTAAAAATTGGTAACCTTTTTTCTCCTCTAGCATTCGAGCTTCAAATCCTCATAATGGAGCCAAAAGAGTGCGGAGGCATCACTACAAATTATGTTGAAAGCTGAAAGAGCCTTTCACCATAGTTTTAAAGGCGCGCATCTTAGGCTCAAGGCATCAACCACTTAGCTATAGCTGCCTCGCCTCTCCAGACATGTGTTCCCTACAGAGGCACCCATACTCAGCATCTAAAATAACATTGTTCTCAAAATTTTTAATTATATATTGAAATTTATATAATGTCACTCTTTTTTTTTCATTGAAATTTTAACTATTAGAATATTTAATTTTTTTTACTAATGGAATCCTTGAGTCATATTTATAAAATTAATGCATCTAAGGTTACATTTACTTCACAAAAGATGCATGTTTTTAGGGTCAAGGAACCAAGAGGCCTTGGCGCCTTGGTGTGCCTTGCGCCTTTTAAAACTATGGCCTTCTCTCAAATCTCAAAACTCCATCATATACACGTTTCCGATTCTGGATTCCTTGTTGTAAGACAATTCACATCAATTTCTACTGAACCTCTCAACCTCCCACAGGCCACCCAACCATATCCATGCAATGTTCTGTTGTAACTCTTATGTTGCTCAAACCAAATTTTGTGGTTTCATTCCTGCACAAGATCTACCACAATTTTATCTTTTATTTGACTACGTTGGTATTATGACACATGTAAATAACATATTAGTGTGCTAGGAGATCATGTTTCAAATCCCTAGACACATGATCCAATTAGAGGTGTTTGATTTTCAGTTTCAAATCAGAGCAGGCTAGATGATCTAGGTATGTGATTCTATGTTTTTTCTTGGCACTGTTTTGTAAATGCATTGCCCTATTTTTGTTATACGTGTCTTACGCTAGAATACAATGAAATACACGTGCTGATTTTTGCATGTTAACGGTCTCATATATGGTGTTTCTAGTTCAGTCTTTATTTAATGATTTTTCTATGTTACAGCTTGGAATTGAAACTGTCCCAGTCATTGTTGGCCCTGTGTCCTACTTGTTGTCAAAACCAGCTAAGGGTGTGGAGAAATCATTTTCTCTTCTCTCTTTGATCGACAAGATTCTTCCTATCTACAAGTGAGGAGTTAGGTCTTTTCTATGATAAGAATAGTCAATTTAATACATTTCTTGTGGGTTTCCTGATATACGATACTAATAATGAATGCCAATGCAGGGAAGTTGTGACTGAGTTAAAGGAAGCTGGTGCTACCTGGATCCAGTTTGATGAGCCCACCCTCGTGTTGGATCTTGATTCCCACCACTTGCAAGCATTTACTCATGCCTACTCTGAACTCAGAGTCTGCGTTGGTCTGAAAGTCTTATTGAGACATACTTCAGTGATGTTCCGGCTGAGGCATACAAACTCTTCAGTAATGTTCCGGCTGAGGCATACAAACTCTTACTTCTTTGAAGGGTGTTGCTGGATTTGGGTTTGATCTTGTTCGTGGAACAAAGACCCTTGATTTAGTCAATGCTGGATTTCCTTCTGGAAAATACCTTTTTGCTGGAGTGGTAGATGGAAGGAACATTTGGGCTAATGATCTCGTTTTGTTTCTTTAATACTTTGAAGTCTCTTGAGGACAAAGTGGGAAAAGGTGTTCATTCTTGAGTACATTTTTGTGGTTCCTTTTGAAGTTATTTAGCACCAGTTAAACAATGCTGTACATTATGTTCTTCTACAGGCAATATTGTCGTGTCTACTTCCTGCTCTCTTCTCCACACTGCTGTTGGATCTGCAAAATGAGACTAAGCTTGACAAAGACTGTGGCTTGCATTTGCAGCACAGAAAGTAAAGGAAGTAAATGCCTTAGCTAAGGCATTGTCTGGTGAGAGAGACGAGGTACTCATATTTTCTGTTAAGTAGTGTTCATTATTGAAACTGAAAATAAGGAATACTGATTGTTGTTAAAGGCATGATATTCATATTAAACCAAAATCTTACAAGTTTGAGCTTTTAGAAGAGTTGGTCATTTAACATGGTATTAGATCCTGATTTGACAGGAGGTCATGGGTTCGAACCATCTTTATGCAATTTATTCCCCATTTGTTTATTTGAAAGTCCATGAAGGACTTTGTTTGACACTCCATGTGCAGATATGGGGCTGCACATGAGGTAGGGTGTTAAAGACATGATATTCATATTAAACCCAAATCCTACAAGCTTGAGCTTGTAGGAGAGTTGGTCATTTAACACTGATGATGCAGCTTCTGGATGTTTTTAGTTTCTCACTGTTAAGTTCTTCATTTCAGGCCTTCTTTTTTAGTAATGCTGCAGCTCATTCTTCAAGAAAATTCTCCCCGAGGGTGACAAATGAGAATGTACAAAAGGCTGTGAGTCATTTTTGGAGGAAATCTATTTTTTTCCTACATGTTTTTTGAATGGACCAAAATGATCCTCTAGTATTTACCTTTGACCGATGTCCTTTTTTTTTATAGGCTGCTTCTTTGAAGGGTTCTGATCACCGCCGAGCCACAAATGTCAGTGCCAGATTACCCGCTCAGAGCAGCAGAAGGCCTTCCAGTCCTTCCGACAACTAGTGGATCTTTCCCTCAGACCATGGATCTTAGAAGAGTTCGCCGTGAGTTCAAGGCTAAGAAGTGAGCATTCTACTTCTATAGATATAGTATTTCCTCCAAATCACTGCTATGGTCTGATCTTTTGTCACATCTATGATATTTATGCTCTTTTTCAGGATTTCTGAAGATGACTATGTCAAGAGCATCAAGGAAGAAATCAACAAAGTCGTCAAGCTCCAGGAGGAGCTTGATATTGATGTTTTGGTACATGGAGAGCCAGAGGTGATTTCTCAGCCTAATTATCTAAACTTAATTCAATGCCATTTTGTTATGGGAAAGAAGGTTCAAATAGTTTCATTTGATTTATCAATGCATTGATGATGCAGAGAAATGACATGGTTGAGTATTTTGGGGAGCAATTATCGGGTTTTGCCTTCACTGTCAATGGGTGGGTCCACCCATGGTTCCCGCTGTGTTAAGCCACCTATCTATGGTGATGAGCTTCCAATTCCAAGGCCATGACTGTTTTCTTGGTCCACTTGGCTCAGAGCATGACTAAACGCCCAATGAAGGGAATGCTAACCGGACCTGTTACCATACTCAACTGGTCCTTGTCAGAAACACCTGTTCAGGTAAGAAGATTAAACCAACCAAATTTATTCAGTTAGATTTTTGTGACATGATTTTTGTATTAAATCTAAATCCTATTAGTTTGAGCTTAAGAGAGTTGATCATTTAACATGGTATCAAAACTTTGCTTGATAGATTTTGCTTGAACCTCTTTTTTTTGCAAATTTGAATATTTGATTCCCATTAGTTGGTTTGAAAGTCCATACGATTATGATTCTCCATATGCGCTGGTATGGGGCCGTACGCATGCGGCAGCGCGCAAACATGACATTTGTATTAAATTCAAATCCTACAAGCTCAGCCAAGAGTAGCTTGAGCGCTTAACAAGGCTTTTAGGATTTTGTTATGATTTCTGAATGTAATGCTTGTACCTGATATCAGATCGGAGACTTGCTATCAGATTGCTTTGGCCATCAAGGATGAGGTTGAGGATCTTGAAAGAGCAGGCATTACAGTTATCCAGATTGATGAAGCTGCTCTGAGGGAAGGTTTGCCGCTTAGGAAGTCTGAGCAGGCTTCCTATTTGGAATGGGCTGTCTACCTCCTTCAGGATCACTAACTGCAAGGAAGACACTACCTGTTCTTTGTCTTTTCATTTTTATAAATTATTGGTCATTTTGAATTGCTTGAAAATATTTATACCTTCAAATAGTGTTCATATTTGAGTATTAATAAGGTAGGTAAATCAAGATCCTAAGTTGAGTGGGTTGGGCTATCAAGAAATGTATGCAAAATGAAATAAAACAGTGAGTAGAATTCTGAACATTGCATTAATATTGTTTCCAACAGATTCACTCACATGTGCTACCCAATCAACGACACACCACTGATCATAAACATGGATGCTGATGTGATCACCATCGAGAACTCCAGATCAGACGAGAAGCTCCTCTCAGTCTTCCGCAAGGGGGTGAAGTATGGAGCTGGTATTGGTCCTGGTGTAGACGACATCCACTCTCCCAGGATACCATCCACAAAAGAAATTGCAGATCGAATCAACAAGATGCTTGCAGTCCTTGAGACCGACATCCTTTGGGTGAACCCGGATTGTGGCCTCAAGACGCGTAAGTACACAGAGGTGAAGCCTGCTCTCAGTAACATGGTTGCTGCCACCAAGCTCCTCCGACCAGTGCCAAGTGAGTTGTTTAAGCTTTCATGAAGTGATTTTCCTTGAAAGCTCAAATAATCTGATGGCTTTTCGGCTAAATGAGGATACAAATACTAGTAGATAGAAATTATATATTTTACATTTCAACAAGCTGTGGTATTTGTTTGTTTGTTTGTGTTGTCCTCATCCCTTTGTTGTTGTAAAGGGGCATGGGAATTGAAGATTGTCATTGTTATCATATTCCTTTGTTACAAACTAACCACTTATAGCGGTTTCTTTTCTGATGAGTTGAACCTTGAGATGGTTCATATTGGTCCTTTGATTCTCCTCTATAGTGAAATATCTATATTGGTCATCTCTTTATACATTCTCAATTTTAAGATTTTTTTTTTTCAATCTAAAATATCAATTTGATTGTTTTTCAAATAAATTTCAATAAGAATTGTTGAACTAGAAGGGTAAGAATAATTGCTATATTTTTCATTAATTGTGAGTGTAATTATTATAATTAAATATCAACATTGCTACTTAATATAAAGCACTTTTTAAAAAATAAGAAAAAAGAGTGAAACAAAAGGAGGGTACAAGAATATGGAAAAAACTCAAGAATATAAGGGATAATGTTCTTTGCATTTTTGTACCCTTCCCAATTTCATAGTTTTTGTTGTAAAATGATTGCAATTAAATCATTGCAACCAAAATTGAAGTGAAAATTAATCACTTTGAATGAGAAAAACATCAAGAGAAACAGAGAGAAAAATATCAATAAAATCATAACTGGTAATTACTAATGTTTATAATATTCACAAACATTTACAAAACAAAATAATAAGCAAAAATAACAAACATCATTAATATTTGTCACCTTCACAAAAATTCTAAGTTCCAAAACAAAACAAACACTCACGGGATTCACATCAAATTCTAAATAAGAAAATCATAATCAATATAATTCTTCATCATCAATATAATTTTTTTTATTCTATTTTTTAATTAAATGTCGATTTTTTCATATATTTAGTTTTTTTTTTCAAAAAGTTTACATAAATTTTTGGAAGTTGTTTTTTATTTTTTTAGATATTTTTCAAAAATTTTACCTATTTTTATATAATTTTTCAGAATTTATTTCATAATTTTTTCCTATTTTTTTATATAATTTTTCAAAAAATTTACCAATTTTTCAAAAAATTTACCTATTTTTTACAGAATTTGTCGGAAAGTTGTTTTATATATTTGTCATTATTTTTCAAAGACATTTTTGTTATTTTTAAGGGAAATTTCTATTAGGAATTTAAAAAAAAAATAATTTTGCTCCAAACTTTACTAATTTATTGGTAAAGTAGGCGGATGGATATGGGCACTACTTATGTGGTGGACGGGGCTTAAAGACCGAGACGACTTGGGGTCAAGAACTGGTAGAGCAGACATTATCAGTCTACCTTGCTCAAAACTCAGAGAGAAGTAAGAAAAGGGGAAGGAAGAGATGGCAGAGATCGCCGTTACAGTGGTCATCGATAGGTTGCTCTCCTTGCTCACTGAAGAAGCCATATTATTGAGAGGTTTCCACACCGAAGTTGAAGATATCAAAAGACAGCTCTTATACATCCAAGCTTTCCTAAAGGATGCAGATGCTAAGGCCGAGAAAGGAGACACCATCAGCCATGGCCTTAAAGCTTGGGTCCAAGAGCTAAGGGAGACTGCTTATTCCATAGAAGATCTTTTAGATGAATACATACATCATTTCGCAAATCGCCCTCGTCGGAGTGGGGTCATATTTGATTTCCTCTCTAAAGTTTCTTGTCTGATCGCGAAACTGAAACCACGCCATGAGATAGCCTCCAAGGTCAAGGATCTGAAGCCAAAGTGGGTAAACTGAAGGAAGAAAGTCTGCTATGGGTTTATTAGTTCATTTGAGCAAGGATCAGGTGACATACAATACGTTCCATGGCATGATCCACGAGTGACATCTCTTTTCATTGAAGAAGCCGAAATTGTGGGTATTGAATCTCCCAAAGGTGAATTGATAAACTGGCTGGTAGAGGGAGCAGCAGAACGAACTGTGATTTCGGTTGTGGGTGATATGGCCTTTGGCAAGACGACTTTGCCAAGAAGGTTTATGACAACAAAAAGGTCATGGAGCGCTTTGTTTGCCGTGCCTGATCACTGTGTCTCAGTCATTCAAGATGGAAATGGTAATTTCAGAACCTGATCAAGAAATTTATGAAGCAATGAAGGAGCCAATTCCTGAGGGCATGATGCAATGGACGATATCTCTTATTGGTCTACTGAAGAAGTATTTGGAGGATAAAAGGTACGCCATTGTTTTTGATGATGTCTGGAGGTTAGAGTTTTGGGGATTTATTAAATACGTTTTACTCCGAAACAGAAGAGGCAGCAGGGTAGTGATTACAACTAGAAACGTTGATATTGTTACAGAATCTGGATTTCATCATGTTCACAATCTTCAACCTCTACCCCTTGAAAGTTCGTGGGAACTCTTCTGTAAGAAGGCATTTCAGGATTCTTGCTGTCCTTCAGAATTAAAGAAAATTTCCATTGATATTGTTAAAAGATGTGCAGGATTGCCGCTTGCAATTGTGGCAATTGGCGGTGCTTTATCGACAAAACAGAAGAATGAGCTAGAATGGAAGAAATTTAATGACAATCTTGGCTCCCAGTTAGAAACTAATCCCCATCTTGAAAGTATCACTAAGATTCTTCCTCCTCAAGTTACAATGTGACTCGCCTCACTACCTCAAGCCTTGTTTCTTGTACTGTGCCGTTTTTCCCGAGGATTATTCGATCAATTGTGCAAAACTCATCCGCCTGTGGATAGCTGAGGGATTTGTGAACGGGGAAAAAGGGGTGCCATTGGAACAGAGGGCTGAAGAATACTTGAATGAGCTGATTCACCGAAGCTTGGTTCAATTGTCAGAGGTGGATCATTTTGGAAAATTTAGAAGATGCAAAGTCCATGACTTGATGCGTGAGATTATCCTCAAAAAGGCTGAGGAGTTGAGCTTTTGTCATGTTTTGGGGGACGAAGACTTGATCTTCAATAGAAAATTTCGACGAGGATCAGTTCAAAAAGGAACAAATACTATTGCTGTGGAGACTATTAATAGAAACGCACAGATCCGCTCACTTTTGCTTTTTGACATCGATGCAGTGCCCATGCTCCTGACTGGTATATCCTTTACCAACTTTAAGCTTTTGAAAGTATTGGATTTTGAAGATGCTCCTCTGTATAGTGTTCCAGAAGATTTGGGAAATCTATTCCACTTGAGGTACTTAAGTCTGAGGGGGACAAAAGTCAAGATGCTTCCAAAGTCCATAGGTAAGCTACAAAACCTACAAACTTTGGATCTCAAGCATTCCCCTATGGATGTGCTTCCAGTTGAGATCACGAAGCTTAAAAAGCTACGCCATATTCTAGCCTATTCTATCAACTAACCTGAAGGGGGATCTTTACTGCTAGAGGAGCACACATAGGGAGAGGATTGGCAGTAGTATGCTGTGGACTTGGTAGCTGTGTTGGAGGCAACAATGGAGGGGGCCTAATTGAAGAGCTGGGAAAGCTAAGGCAGTTGAGAAGACTGGGCATTGTAAACCTTATGGAAGAAGACGGGCCAAGTATGTGTGCCTCCATTTCAAATATGAAGTACCTTGAATCATTAGTCATAATTTCAAAGGATGATGGTATTCTTAACTTACAAACTATATCAGATCCACCCAGATATCTTAGAAGTCTTAGTCTGCAAGGAGGCTGCTGGTGTTCTGACTGGCTTCCCGCACTCAAAATCTAGCTCGTGGTAGCTCTTTAATAAATTCGGTTGCTTACATCCAATGGAAGTCCTCCAAGCTCTCCCTAATCTATTGAAGCTTGTTCTCAGCAATGCATATGGAGGTGAATGCTTTTGTTTTACAGAATTAGGGTTTCAGAAATTGAAAGTATTACGTCTCTATGGCATGAAGGGACTGAAAACTCTGAAAATACATGAAGGAGCACTGCCTGCTCCTCGAACGCCTGAAATTGGTACTAGCCCACAAATGGAGGTGCCTTCTGGGATTCACCTGCTCAGAACCCTGATGAGGATTGATTTTTGTGGCATGCCAAGAGAATTCTCATACAGTATGCTACCAATAGATGCTAAAACTGTCGCCATAGCTGAACATGTCCCCAATGTCTTTTTCCACGAAGTTCCATGCTGATGGTCATACGATCCTCGAAAGCCTAAGTATATTCACCAAAATTCAGTGTTGAGTTTTGTTGTCGTTTTTTTCTTTTTTAGTTGAATATTTATTCGACTTCAATCGGTATATATTTAAGCTTGAGTTCAAGACTGATATGATTGATGGCCTTGAGTTACTATGAGATCTATGACTCCTATACAATGATTTTTATATCTTTTAAATGACCCTTATCAAGTTCAAGACTTCAGTATTTTAAATGGACATCTTATCAAGTCAAATGACCCTTTTAATAAGTCATCTTACCCTAAAAAATTTATTATAACTCTTGCCTTCTTTGAAGACATGCACGTTGGTGTTATCGTATCCCTTGACTCTAGCAAGCTTTTGTTAAAAGGAATCGGTGATCATTTATGTTTGTTTCTTGATCTAAATTTCCATCATTGTTTTTATTGACTTATTTCCATTTTGTTCGTTGAAGAAAAAAAGTACCGGTATATTTTTCTATTTATTTTGCATATTTTTGTTTTAACAGATGATGAAGGAATATTTTTCTATTCTTCTTTGTTTCAGATTTTAACTTTGGAGTCCATTGCATCATGATAGATTTTTGAAGAAATTCTTTATACGCATCTATGAAGAAAAATCATCAACATTCAAGTGTCTCGATCATCATGTTCCACACCCATAGATATTCATATCAGCTGGAGATCTTCAACGACGTAATTGTTTGTGACAAAGGATATTACTTTAGCTATTTCAGGACTCTTTCAGCTTTTTGGAATATATATGATTCTAATGTAATTTGTTTCTTCTGTATTATTAAATTTGTTTGACTTTTTGTGCATGCTAGCTATTTCTTATATGTAGAGGAGTCTTCCAAATATCCCTTATCTACACGAGTCAGGTTATGTTTGTCATCTTCTCAACAATATGATGCATGTATTATCTTAGGAAAACGCACTCTACAAGAAATTCTAAGATATAGTAAAGAATTTTAGTAGGGATCAAAAAATTTTGTGGCTAAAAAATACATATAGACAGGTTGAACTAAATCACGCGGTGATAAGAATTTCTTACCAACCTTTAGCTGGGGAATTTAATTGTTACTATACAAAAGCCTATAGTTGGAAAAAAAAATTAGAACCAAGGCTATATTGTGAATCAATAGGCGCAAATTTGTTTTGGCCGCGGCTATTTGTCATTGATATAACCCTTCGCGATCCCTCCCGTTCTCTCCCCTTATCGCACCTCTCTCCCTTTTCAGTTCGGTTTCTCTTAGAAATCTGCCATAGTCTTGAACCACTTCGACCCATAAAAACGCCTTTGATCTCCAGAGAGATTCCCTCTTAAACCTCAACCCTAACCCTAACTTGATCCCCAATGGAGCTCGAGAGGTCAAGATTCGCTCCCAAATTCCTCCTCCCCCTCATGTCGCTTTCCGCCTCCTCTCCTCGTTTCACCGCCCATTGTGCCGTTTCTCTCAAAGCTGAAGCGATTGTGATTAACAATTTGAGTCGAGTTGTGGCAAACGAGGAGGAACTAATGCCATGGATCGGCCACTCTTGCCTTAGCTTTCTCAAACCCCTTAGGGTCTACAATATTCAAAATTAACAATTTACAAAATGTTACCTCTGCTTCTAGAGGCAAAAGATACTCTCTGCAGTATTTGATCTTGATTATTGTCCTTTTTATCAATAATATTTTTTCTTAAAAGTTCCTATTCCTAATATCCTGTATCAAATTTTGGTTTCTTTTTTAAAAGAATATTTTAAATCCCCCCCCTTTTTTTTTAAATATTCATAATTTTATTTAAAAAATGAACATTCATAAATTATTTCAGGTTTTTAAACAAATATATATAAAGTATTATTAGTGCCTTACATTTATTGTATTATTAGTGATGTAATGGTGTAATTGTGTTTCTTTAGGCACTTAGGCTCATGTAGGTTAAATGTATGGGGAATGCTAGTTAGGAATTCATAGATGTATGTGTAGGAAAATGTCTCTAGTGAAACTACACCACTGTAAATGCTAAATATTTATAAAATGAAAGGGGAATTATGTTTTTATGAAAAGTGATTTAATTTAACAAATTGGTGGCCAAAACACCAGAAATAAGATGTTATTCATTATGAGGATTTAATCCTATAATGGTGTGCATAAACAATGGAATCTCCCTAATATTATTTCACCAGCCCACTCACCCGTCCCCAAACCCCTCCTCCCCAATCTATGCACAAACAGCTTGGTGGTGTGTGTCTTAATTTTAGTTTATAACAATTTATGTTTAATACTCAATAAAAAATTTTAAAAATATAAATTCAAATTTGAAAATTATAAGAATAAAAATTATAAATATATAAGAAAATAAGTTATATATAGATGAATGCATTTATATTAATAATTAAATTGCTTTAAACTATTAAATTATTAAGTTAATACAATTTTGATAAAAACTCAATGAATAAGAGTTACTTTTTTAAAAAAATCAAATTATAAAATATTATATCAACTGTTAATATTATTTATTTAATTATTAGATGATTAATTATTACAAATAAATATATTTTTATATTAACAATTGTATTATATTTATTTCATATAATACTAAAATTAGGTTTTAATAAAAAATTAAAAGTTAAATAAAGGAAATTAAAACAAAATTAAGATTTAAAAAATATAAAATTAAAATTTTTAAAAATGGTTTTGAGGGAGTGACATGGGGCGTGGGTATAAAAAATTAAAAATTAACAAAATGAAATTAAAATATAATTAAGATTTAAATGGTTTTGAGGTGCAGGTGTGATGTTTGGAGGGAGTGGGTAGAGGTGGGCATGGTTCATAGTCACAAAATAAAAATTAATCGTGGATTATTGGTTTGTTATTTATATAAATAAAAAACTCCACTATTAATATCGCAACCAAATCTTGCTGCAATCCATATAACAATTTGCAAATTCCATAATGATATATTAAAGTTCAAATTATAATAATTATTATAAATACAATAAAAATGTTAAAAAAAAAAAAGAATACGATTTATCCATTTGCAATCCCATGACACTTTTGCATTTATAATACATCCATAAATAATATATGAAACACATAAAATTAGATAATTTAATCACTATTTTTTTTATCAACCATATGTCTTAACAACTTCGATAGAAAAAAACTAATCCAAAGAAATCACAACTTATATACTTTGTTTTGAAGGAAAATGGCAAAAAAGTTTGGTTTGGAGGAAAATACTAAAAATGACAAATATAAATAGGAAAGTCACAACTTACACAAGTAGTAGAACCTATTTTATATATGTATTGCTTGTTTTTGGTTGTTAACGAAACCACAATTTTTGTATTTTGCACTCAAATCCAACCGAAATCGAGATTTACGCAAAACCAAAACTAAAACCAAACCGACCGCGCCCGATTAACCTATTTTTCGGTTTGGCTTTTCGATAAGTTCAATTTCTAAGCTTTTTTTACCCACCCATAAGAGTGGGTGGGTTGTTGGGGGTAATATTGGTAAGCTACTATTTATGAACACCGTTATGGGGATTAAATTCTTATAATGAATAACATCTTATTTGTTGGGTTTTGGCAACCACAGTTTTTAAATCAAATCTCCTGAATAAAAACATAATTTTCACTAAAATAAATTTAACAAAAAATGAGTTCATTACTCTTCGCTGCCTTTAGGAACATATTTTACTTACTTTTTACGTGATTCGGGCTCTATTAAACAAAAAAATAAGTTCTATTGTTTCACGAGACAATTTATATTCAAATTAAGCATTGACAACTAATTGTCTACAGAATTGTTAAATTGTTGTATGAGGAGATGAAAGGGGATGAAGAAAGAAACTAAAACGGTGTGAAATACTTCACTCTATTAATAGTCCCTTTTTGGAAAAAAATTTGAGATCTACGGTATCATTTGACAATGATGAGATGCACTTGTGGTGTGTGTGTGTGTAGTAAAGGATTATAATACCTCCCTCTCTTCTTCTTTCTTACTTTGTGGTCCTTCTCCTTATCAGGAAAAAAAAAAAAAACTCTAGTAAGACAAAAGAATATAATATTTTTTTAAAAACGTTGTTTCATTTGTTAGTGAAATATGCTCCATCAAATTTTAGATAAATGAAAATAAGAGTATATATATCCATGAGTGCAATTTGAATAATGATTTTCTTTTTCTTTTTCTTTTTTCTATTTCAATAGTGGATCATGTAGATGGAAATACTTTTATGCATAACTTTATTAGATTATCTTATGATCAAATAGGTTGGACCTCACTAGTATTGAAGAAGTTAGGGAAGTAAACTTAATTTTACCACTTTTAGTTTATACGCCATATAGGCAAATATTATTTTGGAATAATTTGGTTCAATTATCTTTGGAGGATAGCTATTTTATACTATCGAATATGTTGGATCACCAACCTTCATCATATTCACAATATTTTTTGCGAATTACATGACATCTCGTAAATAATTGGTTAATAATCGCTTTTTTGATAGATTTTTGTAATTTGAAAAACACAAGGTTTATATGAGTTTTAACAGCCACGTTGTAGCAATGCCTGATCCACGTTACGTCGAACGAGATCAAGGATTTTAGGAAGTCAAAAAGTCTCTCAAAAGTTGTTGAATTGTGGTAAAAGCCTTTATGTTACTGAGTATTGGATTCTCAAAACCAAGCCCCTTATAAGGGCTTTTATTTTATTCTTTTTTATTTTTAAATTTTCGCTTTTTACCGTTAACATTTTTGTTTCTCTAATAAATCTAATGGATGAAAATAAAATTTGCTTGTTTTATATATAAATAGCTCAAGTAGTTAAGATCTAAAGTTTAACATAGGGAAGGGAAGGGTCAAAGTCCTACGGAGATAAATTAGAGTAATAAACTATTATGATGTATTGTAAAAGTTAATATCAAAAATAAAAGAATTGGTTAAAATAATCTTTCTCTCCCCTTGAACCAGGTTTGAATCTCCATGATAACAAACTACTTTAAACCTTGTAATGCCAAAATGAATAAAGGTATATATATATATATGATATATATATATATAGAGAGAAGAGCTTGGTTGTTCTGCCAGCAATTCTGCTATCTTGAATATTAGAGAAGGTGACGCAAAACCACAATGTGACGACCATTGGAGGGTTGGAAATTTGGAATAATGGGTAATTAATGTAATATGATAAGATTGAGAAATTAAAAAACCTACCTTCAAATATTCTTTTTAAATTTAATATTATTAAAAAAAAAAGGTTATTACTAGTTGAAGAAATCAAAGGTAAGTTAATATTTGTTTTTATATTATTTTTCTATATGAATAAAATAAAAAAGTTTAGTTTCAATTTTATGGTGCGACTTTTAGTTTTTATTTTATTTTAGATTTATTATCATATATAATCTAAAATCCTAATATGAAAAATAATAAATATCATAAGTATAAAAAACATATCATAAACAACAAACACTTTTACGTTAAAAAAAAAATTTTAGATATATTAATCAGATATGATATTAAAATAAAATTTTAATAAAAAAAATATTGAATTAATAATTATACTTTCAAAAAATATAATTATTAATTATGTAAATTTTCACAAAATAGGAAACATGGAAGGTAATTTAATAGCATCCAAAGTGGTTCAACATTGGCTTCCGTTAATATGTACTTATTCTAATAGTTAACATTAAAATATAAAAATTCTTTCAAAAAAAAAGAAAACATTTTAAATATAAAAATAAAAATCTTGACATATGGCGGGTGAATCATCAAACCTTTAATTAATATAATTGGAGTCCTGATTCTTATTTATGAACTTTAAATAGGGTTGTATTATTATCACATTTTGATTCTAATTATGACACCAGTCATCTTGTCTCATTATATATAGAGCTACAAAGATTAAATCTTTACTTTCAAATTTAATGAGAATTTTTATGAGATTTCTCAGCACTATGAAGTTTTTGCAATTTTTTTATGCTCTCTTCTTTTAATTTCTTTTCAAACGCGTTATTTTCACATCAAAAGCCTCAAATATAGAGCCAATTGCCTATGATATCCGTCCCGAGCACGCTTCGACTCAGAATTGCCGCGCCCTTATATCGAAGACATCCGACGTAATTTTTAAACTAAGAAAATTCAACACATAGATGTGAAGAGTTTGCCATAACTTCGCCATTTAGGTATGAACTATTCTTTTAGTATTCAATTCAATTTTCTTTTGTAATTATATATGTCATATTCCAATAAAATGTATGAAATTGCTTTAAATAATTGATTTTTTTTTTTTAATTTTCTTGACTAGGATTCCTAAATTTGTGAGATGATCAACCAATCCGCTATGGAACAAATATGTGGAAGACCGTTAGGTCTTAAACCAATGCAGAACATGCGAGCTATGATCGACGCTATTTTGGGTTGATGGCATGATCAATGTAAGGAGCTGTTAAACAATTGGCAATTAGTGTCATAGAGTCCTATTTCTCGTTCGTTCACTAATGCCTTAGATATTGATCAAAATATCGGAGTAGTATATTTTTAATGGACACAAAGACTATATTCAAAGATGGTATGGTAATAATTTACTCATTATTATTAATTTTCTTTTTATTGGTACATATAGTCACGATTCTCATCTCAATATTGATGAACAATGTAATTTTTTCCAGTAGCTTATGCTATAGCAATGCAAATTGGGATAAGACCTAAGGTTACTAAAATATGATCCAAGGACAAAAAAGTGATTTGTGTTGCTAAGGGCTTATCGCTTTCTAAACTGGGCCAGATTAAACAAAGATAACGATTTTGTTTAAGTATCGGAACCATTCATTTCGCCAAAGTCACAAGATATTACTGAGGTCAAAATCTCAAACCAGCGACATCTCTTATTATCAACCATCGGATTCGGATAATATCTCGTTAAACACTGCGGAAGCCAGGTCAGCACAAAATAATCATATCACTGCAGCCAAAGCCGTCGACAAAAACTTTAACGAGCAAGAAAGATAGGAAAGAACTTAACAAGATGTCAGTCCGGGTCATGAAGTTCAAGAGAAAATAATAGTTTATGGTTAGGTTCTTGATTTATTCAAGAATATGTTTATTGTAATCACAACTACTTATAATATCGTCATTTTACATGCAGTTCTTGAATTAAAATCATCCGCTATTCTGTCGTTTTTCATTATCGCCTATTTCATTTTGTTTTGATTTATTATGAAGGTCCTCTTATTTTAAAACTATAGAATTTAATATTTTTTCTTTTTAAAATTAAAATAAAACAATAATTTAAATTCAAGTAATTTCTAAACACCGTTAACGTTAAGTTACAACTTAAAACTCATTTTTAATTCTTATTTAAAGTGTTAATATTATTTAATAATTACGTGATAATTTATTCTAAATTATTTAATTTATATATCGCAAATTTTCAATAACAATTGAAGCAGCCGTACAGCATGTGAAAATTATTTATATAATTAAAACAAATCAAGTAATAAAACAAGAAATTATGGTTCTATGAATAAATTAATTATTTTTATTTATTTTTATCCATATATATAGATAGAAATAAAGTTTTAAAATGTCATTAATTAAAAAATAAAGTAAACCTCAAGCTTATATGTCAATCCGTATTAGCTATTGCCATGTTTCTTATCCATTAATCTTCTTAAACTCTCCCTTTTTCAACGTAATAATCAAACAACTATAACTTAAAGCAAATTAGAACTAAATCTTTGCTTCCTTCTCCAACTATTATATCATTCTTTCGATCTATTTGACCTTGATGACTTCATCCTTATTCTCCCTGAACCAATCTTAAGATCCATGGCCAAATTAGGATACAATTTCTCCATACCCACCAATGGAGAAGGGTATAAGAATATTTTAAATCCAATTAAATATCGGCAAGACCTACATATTATATTTTCGATTCCTGATACGTAATAGATCTAAGATATTCTAATTGATTCTCTAATTCTTAAATACTGATTAAATATATAATATATAATATATAAATATAATATATTTCTTTTTATTTATTTGTTTATTTATATTGTTATTTGTTGTATAATATTTGATTGTGCTTGCATTTTATTGGCTTCATAAAATAACATCATTGTGGGGGGTAATTATTATTACTATTATACAATAAATTATTTTTTAATATTCATGTGTTTTCTAATACAATTAATTTCACATAATAACAGATAGATACAGATGGATAATTCGATCCTCCAATTTGACACGCGGGACGGATAAAAATTTAAACGCGACAAGCGATGGAGGATGGTGGATAAATAATAAACGCAGATAGACAATGTAATCTAAAATCTTACCCAACCACTCATCGTCATCCTTCAAAAGCTGATGCTGAAATAAGATACGTAAATGTGAGACATTTCCCACTTAAACCCCTCCTCATCAATTCCACTTAAATCTCTGATAATTTTTCAATCTCACCTCTTCACCCCTACTAGCCATTCGTCGTAATTGCTCCGCAGCAGGAGACAGAGGAACGTAGAATGGCGTCGACCTACGAGGCTAGGTCCCGGATCTGAACCCCATCAAGCCCATCACCATTTGCATGATCGGCACCGGTGGATTCATCAAGCCCATCACCACAAGGTCTTGGCTGTTGATGTCTACAATGACAAGATCAAGCACCTTTCCTGTTCTGCTACACATCCCTTGGCCCCATCACATTCACTTTCACTAATCACATCAAGAATTTTATCAGCCACGACTCATTAAGACGGCAGATCCGCTTGTTCTTTCCTCGTTTTCCAATTCTCCTTCCGTTAATTTTGGATTTTATATCCATTTACTCGCGTTTTCTTTAATGCATACTATCAATTCCATACGATTCAGACTCACAAGAGGAGCACGAGACGAGATCGACTCGAAACGAACCTCGTCGAGTCTACTAAGTGATTGCCAGCTCGATTCGAGCCTTTATTTTTTCAAGCTCATGAAATTTTTGAGCTCTTGATTCGAAGCTTCAGGCCGAAATGAAGCCAATTAACCTGTGCTCGATTTCGCATCATTACACCCCTACTAATTCGTCAAAAGTACTCTTAAGATTTTTGTTACTTTTGAAAATATTACGCATAAATAACTTTATTCTTATCCATTCTAAACCAAATTCTCAAAATATAAATTATTTCAGTGGTTGATATTAAAAGATAATAATTTATGTTAAGTTAAATATTGATGAAAAAGTAATTTCAACTTATCTTCAAATATAGTTCAAATTAATTTAAATAAAATGATTTTTTTTTTTATTTAAGAAAAATTTTTCTTTAAATTTTTTTTATTAAAAATACTATAATTAGATTAATTTTTATTTATAATTATAATTAACGAAATTAATTTTGTATATAAAATTGAAGATAAAAGTTAAAATATCTCTTTAATTAAATCTAAGTTATATAAATGTTATAATTAAACCAAATTCCCTCGTTTAATCTAATCACATAAATATATAAATTGGTAGGAAATTAATATCTCAAATACATGATGATATTTTTATATAATTATAATTTCAACCAGTCCTTTCTTCGATTCCCTTTCAGCTTCGCTTCCCTACCGCAGGCAACCACTCCCACTGTGAAGTGTGACCAGCTTCCCTGATCGTCTTCCCACCGACTTCCCTGACCGATCCTTTTCCACCGGCTTCTCCGACCGACTGTCTCCATCGCCGGCTTCCCTGACTGTTTGGGTTAGTGTTCTTACACTTTTTCACTCACAATCGCGGCACTACCTATTACCTAGGGTTAGAAAACCAGTGGATCCTGGTAAGGGCAAGTTGATTTTTGTTCTTTTGAAAGGAATATCAGATTTCTATGAAAAAAATGATTTTTTTTGTTGCTATGGGTAAGAAAGGATTTAAAATATACAGAATCGTGTTTTTCTTCTTCTGTAATTTTTCCTTATTCTGTAATTTGACGAGTTGCTAAGGCGGAGAAAGGAGACACCATCAGCCATGGCCTTAAAACTTGGGTCCAAGAGCTAAGGGAGACTGCTTATTCCATAGAAGATCTTGTCGATGAATACATTCATCATTTCGCAAACTTGGGTCCGAAATTGTGGGTATTGAATCTCCCAAGGGTGAATTGATAAACTGGCTGGTTGAGGGAGCAGCAGAACGAACTGTGATTTCGGTTGTGGGAATTGGCGGCCTTGGCAAGACGAAATCTCCCAAGGGTGAATTGATAAACTTTGTTTGCCGTGCTTGGATCACTGTGTTTCAGTCATTCAAGATGGAAATGGTACTTCAGAACATGATCAAGAAATTCTATGAAGCGATGAAGGAGCCAATTCCTGAGGGCATACGCAATGGACGAGATATTCTTGGTTGGTTTACTGAAGAAGTATTTGGAGGATAAAAGGTATGCTATTGTTTTTTATGATGTCTGGAGGTTAGAGTTTTGGAGATTTATTAAATACGTTTTACCCGAAAACAGAAGAGGCAGCTGGGTAGTGATTACAACTAGAAACGTTGAAGTAGGTTGTGCTGTCAGAGAATCTCGATTTCATCATGTTCACAATCTTCAACCTCTACCCCCTGAAAGTTCGTGTGGAACTCTTCAAGAAGGTATTTCTGTGGTTCTTGCTATCCTTCAGAATTAAAGAAAATTTCCATTGATATTGTTAAAAGATGCGCAGGATTGCAGCTTGCAATTGTGGCAATTGGCGGTGCTTTATCGACAAAAGGGAAGATTGAGTTAGAATGGTAGAAATTTTAGATCAAGGAATGTATGTGGACAGTCTTCATGTGAATAGTTCAAATTTAGGAGTAATTTTGAATTGAAATGTTAGAATGTTAGAAAGTTGATGCCCTGGTTTCAAGGCATTGGAACTGGTGGTACAGTTACTAGTACAGGGCACTGTACCAGTAAAGATAGCAAAAAGACCAGAAAATGCAGGGAAGTGCATCCTTCTCTTATGTAGTCTTGCAGTCAATATGTAGTCTTCTTTTAAATATTTTAACATGACTGGTGAAGTGCATTTTTTTTTCTCAGGTTCAAGACGTTTAATATGCAGTTTGAGGAGTTGCATCAGAAACTATCTCAGTGGACAGTTCCCGACACTGAGCTCCGAGAGTCTCTGAGGCTTGCAGTTGCTGAAGTGCTGTTGCCCGCATACAGAATTTCATCAAACATTTCAGGTTTGTTTTCTCATACTTCACAACCTTTTAATTATTTTTCCTTTCAGAAGAGATGTGAGTTAGAATGTTCTGTTTTGTTCAATGTTAGGCCTAGGTGGTTGAGTGGATTTTCTTGGCTATCTTAAGATTGTTTAGCAATTCTATCTTTGATTTTCCTTACTTAAACTTATAGGTTATGTCTATAATGGCGTGCTTTACCAGGTCCTATTTAAGTTGCTCATATTTTTATACAGGGAAAGGATATATTATTAATGAGTTGATTGATTCTCAGTCCAAAATTGAATTATCTTCATACTTAACATGGATGCAGTGCAGGCCCATTGAATAGAATTTCTGTCTTTTCGGAATGTTGGAATAGACTCTACCCCTAGGATTATTTTTTCAACATATGAATATGAAAAAAAGAAACATTATTAGTATCAAAAATTCAATCCCACTTTTTACAAAGATTTTGATATCTCTCAACTTATATTGTGCGTTGTGGTTTGTTTCATTTTTGATCTATTAATTTTTCAATTTTATTTTTAATTACAAAATCCAAACAAGCCCTGTTTACCTCATTGTTTTCACTGTTTTTCTCAAGAACCATGTTTTTAGTCTTCATTTGCTCATTCACAGGACTTCAACTCAATTACAAACTGCTTCCTTCCTCATTTCTCAATACTCTCCTAGCTTGTAGAGGAAGCAATGGCTCAGATTAGAAATAAAATCAAATCCCAATTTTAAACTCTCATTCAATTTTTTTTTCCTTCCTCATTTCTTAAAACTCTCACAACTTCTAGACAAAGAAAGAGCTCAAATTTGAATTAAAATCAAATCCCAATTTTCAAGTTCTCATTCATTTTTTTCTTCTTTAAAAACTTAGTTTGATAGTTACAACCAGATATTATTCAAACAAACCAACCTTGTTTTCTCTTGAATGAAACTGAAATGGGTAGATTTTGAAGAAATCAGGGAAAGCCCCATCCATTTGGAATTATAAAAGTGATAAAAGAGAAGGGTATATAGATTTAAGAAGAGCAATGAAATGAAATAAACTAAATTGGTCAGTAGTAACATCTTCTCCAAAAATGCTAACTCAAAAACCACCAAGAAGAAGGTGAAAGAAAATGAGAAACAAAAATAACTAGCCCGCTCTGCAGCAGTTTCTATAGTAGAAGAGTTCCATATTTATCAAGCCAATGACTTCTTATACAACACTGGCTGGGGGTCAAGTTCTCACCAGGCACCAACACTTATAATACAACTAGCTAAGCTTTACAATTGTGAAAAAGGAAAAAAAAAAGAACAAAATTAATAAACTTATGGGTGTCATGATGTCCATCTATCATATAATTTATATATATATATATATATATATATATATATATATATATACACACACACACACACACAAGTGTTGTACCAAAAAGAAACAGTGATCCTCTCCTCGATTCACCTATCATTTCCCTAAGCTGAAATGATTCCAAGTACATACCTTGGATTATATCCTCTGGAGTAAAGATGGGAGAGTTCAAAAGAGAATTTTGAAAAGTAGCGACATAACGCCTAACTTGGAGGGAAAACGCCATCCATCCGCCTTGGCTACTGTTGTTTTGGGTAGTAGAAGTCTCACTTTTGTAGTGTTAAAGTAAGTTGTTATCCACAATATCACACCATTAGGATTGGGATGTTGTAATTGCTACTATTATGTTGTATTTGCTTTTGGATGGCCTTTACTGTTGCTATTCTTTCTGCATTAGCTGCCTTGTTAGCTGCTGCTACTGCCCTGTTCACCCTTTCATCCACCTTGGTCACATCATATGCCTTCTGCTGCTCGGTGCTTCCTGATAATCCAAAATCAAAATAAACCTAACTTACCATTCTGCATCAGCTCATTTCTTTGAGTTTGATTTGTGGGATGGTGATGATGATGTTGATGATGCAGGACATAGAGATGATGATAAAGATAATGGTTTTGTTCCCTGATCTCTTATTCCCCCTCAAAGTTCTCATCTTTTGAATTTGTTTGGATTTTTTTGGGTCTGGTTTGATTATAAGATTGAATAAATAGATGGGTTTTTGTTTTATTCATGTGGAATCTCTTGGGGCTTCTTTTCACCTTTCTGCTCTGTTTGGTTGGAAAGCAACCATTTATTTTTTCTTTATTTGTTAAGGTGTACTTTGGGTTTTTCTTTTATTTATTTATTTTTCCTATATTCTATTTTAAGTAAACTGAATTGTACTTTCCAGGAAGATGAGAGCTTGAGGAGTGAAGAGAAGCTTTTAGTGTGCCTTGAGGAAGATTTGAATGGTTTGTCTCAAGTCTTGAACCCATATTCTCAACTGCATTTCCCTTTCAGAATTTCCCATTGTTGGATTCAATTTCATGAAGTTGTTTTTCCTTTTTCTGTAGGCCAAGTGGATCCTGAAGTGGGATTCCACTCCATAGCAATGGTCTCAGAGATTACTTACATTATGCAGGCAAATCTCGGAGTCCCAAAAATCAAGGAAGCTACAATCCCCGAAAATCATGGATGCTGGAAGTGAGCTCAGCCTCAGCTGAAGTCCAACTTGGAATCAACTTTGTAGACTACTTCATGAAATCACCTAATATCAGTAAGTATGGAACAAAAATCATAACACAAATTAGGAAATGGGATTCTAACTTATCTGTTCATGAGCAGAGAAAATAAAGCCTTAGTGAAGGAGTTGAGCAAGCCAACAGAGGGAGCTGAGGAATTAATCAGCCAATGCTGCCACTACCCTCATCCTCTTCCCTCTTTCTTTCATCATCCACAGGTCAATCTCTCCATCTATTTAAATAATGATTAATTAGCCAACAAGAAACAAAAGCCATGTTCTCTTTCTGTTTTTTTCTTGTTTTGGATCTGCAGAACAAAGAGACCTCCTCTGAATTCTCTTCTCTCCTCTGCAAATTCTTTCCTTTTTGTTGGTTTTGAAGTGAGGTATGCTTAGTCTTGTTACGACTTTTGTGGGTTTTGGGTGCAGAATTGTGTATTCACATTAATGCAGAGAGATTGTACTCCACCCTCATTCAATCTTGATCAAGACGCTTCAATGTCTATCTTTAAACCCCTGCCTCTGGAAGCAGTTTCTTGTTTTGGTGTGATTTTTGCAAATTTGTAACATGGGTGACTTGAACTCTGTAATTCGGGTTACAATTGAATTCAAAGTTTATACTCAGTAGTGTGACTTGAACTCTTGATAAGAGCAGATTTTTTGGGTAAATTCTAAAGATTTTAAAAATATTCTGCAGCCTTTTGTCCAACGCAAAGCATTCATTTAATTGAAACTAGACGTGTGCACTGCTATTGCATCTAGAACATCCTTATGGCTGCGGTCAGAACCAATTTACGGCTACGACACCTCCTATGGCCACGGCCAGAACAAAACCGTGGCTATAAACGCCTAGAACATCAATATTAATAGAAGACTTGGGCAAAGAAGTGCAATGCTGCTCCTCCCTTCGTTATTATTAAACCATTATTCAAATGGAGGAAAGGGAGTATTAAAAAATTGATTCAGTCAGTCCACGGTTTGCTTGGACATGGCAACATCCAAAGCCGGCAATGCTCCTGCAATTCAAAACCGCAAGCCGTCCTCTCTCTCTTTCTCCATAATTCATTTCAAGAAGAGATTTCACTCTCCATTTCGAATCTCGATGGAGTGCTCTGATGAGTAGGTGTCTGATTCATCATCCATCTCCCGTTACGAGTGATTACTGTAAGCACGGTTCTCTGCTTTTTCAGTCAATGTCTCGCGATTCTGTCAGCCTTTTTGTCTTTATGATCTTTTGCTTGTTTGAGTTGCAACGGAAGATTGAGGATCTGTTTATGCTTTTATGATCAAAATGCTGAGCGACTTAAACTCAGGTTTCCTCCAAATATTAATACCTTCAAATAGTTCATATTTGAGTATTAATAAGGTAGGTAAATCAAGATCCAAAGTTGAGTGGGTTGGGCTATCAAGAAATGTATGCAAAATGAAATAAAACAGTGAGTAGAATTCTGAACATTGCATTAATATCGTTTCCAACAGATTCATACTCACATGTGCTACTCCAACTTCAATGACATCATTCACTCGATCATAAACATGGATGCTGACGTGATCACCATCGAGAACTCCAGATCAGACGAGAAGCTCCTCTCAGTCTTCCGCGAGGGAGTGAAGTATGGAGCTGGTATTGGTCCTGGTGTATACGACATCCACTCCCCCAGGATACCATCCACAGAAGAAATCGCAGATCGAATTAACAAGATGCTTGCAGTCCTTGAGACCGGCATCCTTTGGGTGAACCCGGATTGTGGCCTCAAGACGCGTAAGTACACAGAGGTGAACCCTGCTCTCAGCAACATGGTTGCTGCCGCCAAGCTCCTCCGCACCCAGCTGGCCAGTGCCAAGTGAGTTGTTCAAGCTTTCATGAAGTGATTTTCCTTGAAAGCTCAAATAATCCGATGGCTTTTTCGGCTAAATGAGGATGTACAAATACTTGGTAGATAGAAGTTATATATGTTACATTTCAACAAGCTGTGGTATTTGTTTGTTTGTTTGTTTGTTTGTGTTGTCCTCCTCCCTTTGTTGTTGTAAAGGGGCATGGGAATTGAAGATTGTCATTGTTGTCATCTTCCTTTGTTACAAACTAACCATTTATATGGTTTCTTTATGATGAGTTGAGCCTTGAGATGGTCATTACCTTTGATTCTCCTCACAGGAAATATTCATATTGGTCATCTCTTTATACATTCCCCAATTTTAAGATTTTTTTTTTTTTCAATCTAAAATATCAATTTGATTGTTTCTTCATACTATTTTCAATAAGAATTGTTTATTTTCAATAAGAATTGTTGGAACTTAGAAGGGTAAGAATAATTGCTCATAGTTTTCATTAATTGTGAGTGTAATTATTATAATTAAATATCAACATTGAGGGTACAAAGAATATGGAAAAAAAACTAAGAATATAAGGGATATTTACGTTCTTTGCATTTTTGTACCCTTCCTAATTTCATATTTTTGTTAGAAAATGATTGCAATTAAATCATTGCAACCAAAATTGAAGTGAAAATTAATCACTTTGAATGAGAAAAATATCAAGAGCAACAGAGAGAAAAATATCAATAAAATCATAACTGGTAATTACTAGTGTTTATCATATTCATAACCATTTACAAAACAAAATAACAAGCAAAAATAACAAACATCATTAGTATTTGTTACCTTCACAAAAATTCTAAGTTCCAAAACAAAATAAAAACTCATAAATCTACATCAAATTCTAAATAAAGAAAATAATCATCAATATAATTCTTCTCATCATCAATATAATTTTTTTATTCTATTTTTTAATTATATGTCAGATTTTTTTTCATATTTTTAGTTTTTTTTTTTCAAAAAGTTTACATAAATTTTTGGAAGTTGTTTTTTATTTTTTCAGATATTTTTCAAAAATTACCTATTTTTATATAATTTTTCAGAATTTATTTCATAATTTTTTCATTTTTATATAATTTTAAAAATGTAATTTATCTTTTTGTATAATTTTTTGAAAAGTTTTTTTATATATTTGTCATTATTTTTCAGAAAGACATTTTTGTCATTATTTATCGACACATTTTGTCATTGTGCGATCACCTAGTCATCCGTATAGTTTTCGGTACATGCTCTTATCTACGTAGCTATCAAATAAGCTAAAAGACGCTGATGTGAGTCATAAAGCCTATTTTTGGTGTCTTTCAAAACATCTATCATTTTTATCAAGATTTACGCGATAAGATTAAATTTCAAATAAAGCCATGTATAAGACTATAAACCCACCCAAATACTTAAGTAGAATGACATTATTTTTAAGGGAAATTTCTATTAGGAATTTAAAAAATATATATTTTTGCTCAAAACTTTACTAATTTGTTGGTAAAGTAGGCGGATAGATAAGGGGCATCGTTTCTGAGTCTACCTTGCTCAAAACTCAGAGAGAACAGAGAAGTAAGAAAAGGGGAAGGAAGAGATGGCAGAGATCGCCGTTACAGTGGTCATCGATAGGTTGCTCTCCTTGCTCACTGAAGAAGCCAGATTATTGAGAGGCGTCCACACCGAAGTTGAAGATATCAAAAGACAGCTCCTATTCATCCAAGCTTTCCTAAAGGATGCAGATGCTAAGGCCGAGAAAGGAGACACCGTCAGCCATGGCCTTAAAGCTTGGGTCCAAGAGCTACGGGAGACTGCTTATTCCATAGAAGATCTTGTCGATGAATACATACGTCATTTCGCAAATCGCCCTCGTCGGAGTGGGGTCATATTTGATTTCCTCTCTAAAGTTTCTTGTCTGATCGCGAAACTGAAACCACGCCATGAGATAGCCTCCAAGGTTAAGGATCTCAAGCTCAAAGTGGGTAAACTGAAGGAAGAAAGTTCAAGTTATGGGTTTATTAAATCATTTGAGCAAGGATCAGGTGGCAGCAGTGACACAATTAATGTTCAATGGCGTGATCCAAGAGTGAAAGCTCTTCTCATTGAAGAAGCCGAAATTGTGGGTATTGAATCTCGCAAGGGTGGATTGATAAATTGGCTGGTAGAGGGAGCAGCAGAACTAACTGTGATTTCGGTTGTGGGAATGGGCGGCCTTGGCAAGACGACTCTTGCCAAGAATGTTTATGACAACAAAAAGGTCGTGGAATGCTTTGTTTGTCGTGCTTGGATCACTGTGTCTCAGTCATTCAAGATGGAAATGGTACTTCAAAACATGATCAAGAAATTCTATAAAGCAATGAAGGAGCCAATTCCTGAGGGCATGGATGCAATGGACGTGATATCTCTTAGTGGTCTACTGAAGAAGTATTTGGAGGATAAAAGGTACGCCATTGTTTTTGATGATGTATGGAGGTTAGATTTTAAGATTTATTAAATACGTTTTGTAATTCGAAACAGAAGAGGAGTGGTGTGCGGATTACAATCCAGGAAACGTTGAAGTAGGTTGTGCTATTAGAGAATCTCGATTTCATCATGTTCACAATCTTCAACCCTCTATCCCCTGAAAGTTCGTGGGAACTCTTCTGTAAGAAGGCCGTTACTTTTGTTTTGGCCAGAAGACCGCAGAAATTTCAATTTCCTATCAGCGCTGAACAAGAATTTTGACATTTAAAATTGTACCACGGCAAATCCACGATCTTCAGACCTACCACTGGAATCCGATCAGACCGGCCGGACCGCCTTCGCCGAAATCTGCCAAGACGCAAAATTTCGCACTACCGGTGACACAACGGAAATGCAGACGCTTTTCGACCGAAGCCGCACAGAACGATTTTCGACGCGAATGAAAGCAAGACCACAAGACGTAGACTCACGCATTCATAAGCCAGATTGAAGAGAGTAAACGATTTAAAACTGACTAATGGAGATAATACGACATCAATTCTCATTAATCTAAGGATATAAATGTCATTTTTAAATTCATTAAAATTAGAAAAAGTCAAATTTGAATAGTGACTGCCTTCTTGGAAATGAAGCAAACGAAAAAAAGGGAAAAGGCAAACCAGGGAGATACAGGGAGCAGCGTTTTCAGAGAGATTTAGAGATATACTTCTGTAAATACGCCGGCGATTCGACCGTCGGGCACAAGAAGAAGAGGAACGTTCTACGCGACGCCACGCCACGACCGGATCGGAGTTTCTTCAAACTCTCGGCGCAGTGATTTCTCCCCTACTGCTTTATTCCCATTTTGCCGCTTCGACAAGTTTTGGCAGCTGGCGCCGCTGAAAAATAGTTCGATCTGGCCCCAAACATGCACTAATTTGGGAATTTATTCGATTTTCTCACGTGACCGTAAATAATTGCGGCCGCTTTGGCCATGATTTGCAGCATCGCATTAAATGCTTGCTTGATATGCTGGTCGGAATGGTCATGGATTGCGGGTTCAATGCTATGAACCGGGTGTTTTGTGATTTTTCTAATAAGAACGGCGCTTTCACTATTCCTAATAGTGTTCTAAAATATATATTTTTGTGAAAGACGCTGCCGCCGAAATACGATTTAAATTAAATTACTCAAGAGATGATCACAAATTTCAAGCTAGCCTAATTTTGATGTGTGAATTAAAGTTTTATGTAACATATTCATGTATATATATTTGCATGTGATTTAGACCGAATTGAACCGGCATACATGCATTCCATATGCACCGAACATCCTAGGTAAATGTGAATGAGTGCATGAGATGAGTCTGTGAGAAACAAGGTCGGAGGTAGCTCTAAAATATAAATTTCTGAGGGTAGTCCAAACTAAATAATATATCAACCGGGTCTGAGCTACTACTGGGATATTTATTCATCTATAAGAATTCCACAAACTAAAGAAAATATCAACCGGCTTCGAGCGCTCCGCTGATATTTATTCATCTGAGGGTAGTCCACAAACAATTAATATATATCAACTGCCTGAGCGCCCAATCAGACGTGATATTCATCTGGAGGTCACCACTAATAAATTAATAATTCTCACACGAGGCTTAGGCGAAAAGTGAGAGAGTCGGTGAGGCTCTGATCCAGTTGGTCATGGTAGACATTCAAGCAGATCATGCATTTGCTTGAATGCGTGTTTAAATCGAACATCAGACCGCACTTAAAGGCTGAAGAAATTTCCACTAGTACGATTCTCCCATCAGTTTTAGCTCACCCCGCCGTGGGACCCTCATTTTGGCTGTGTGCAATGTGAGCGCGAGGAGACGGCACGTCATAGAGGTGGTCTTAGAAGAAAGCCTGCCGTGGCTCGGCGATTTGAAACATGCAGCAATTCTACTTGAGCAAGGGGCGTCAGAGCAAGAGCGATCCTTTCAAACTATTTATAGTTGTGGTAGTATGAGTGAGTATTGTTTATTAGCCCGCGGCCGCTTTTACTCATATTGTGAATATATCGACTGCTTGTGTAATGTGCATTTGCGCGCATTGTATCGCAGAGCCCTCACAAAGCGAGACTCTCGCCCAATTTTCGTGAAAATGCCCAGTCACCCGACATTCACGTAGCATTCGCGGTTGATTCGTAGTCAACTGACCGATTTTGGGCGTCACAGCCTGGTATCGTAGCTTAGGCATACGAATACCTAGGAGCTCGTTTGGGAGATCCATCACCACGGGTGGCTCACGAAGAGTATATGTATATGGAAACCTATAGATTGAGAACTGGGCTTAGGCCATGCTGAGGATGAGCATCACCACTAGGTGTATTACGTTCTGCCAGTGACATTTCTGTAAAATCACTTATTTAAAATCCAGACAATACGCGCATGCTACAGACGTTATTACAGGTGATTTTGTGAATTAATTGGTGAATTATTGTGTGAACATGTGAAAGTTGATGAATGGTGTGTATGCCATGTTGTTTGTGTTGTGAATTGTTGTGTGCTTAAGTGGTTAGCACATGGGTGTTGGAACATGTTTAGGAGTTTTTACAGTGTGTAAAAACTGGAGCAAAGAGAATAAATGGAAATAAATTGGAAAAATTTAGTGGGTTTAAAGGTGAAGAAAATTAAATCAAATAAATTTTACTAAATTTATTTGGATTGTGGAAGATGAGAAGAAATTTTAAAGTCAAGAAAAATAAATTTTTATAAATTTATTTGAGTGGAGAAAATTTTTCAGTGAAATACTGGAAAAAGAAAATAAATTTTTATAAATTTATTTTGTTAAGAGGTGAGAAAAATAATTTTCTAAGGTTTTATGGGGTGTAAAATTTTAGAAAATGGGGTTAAATAAATTTTTATAAATTTATTTGAGTATTAAAGAGTATGAAAAAAATGAATTTTTAGTGATTTTTATGATTTTCCAATTAAAATAATGAAAAAAAAAAAAATATATATATATATATATATATAATTTATAAAATTGAAAAAAAAATTTTGTGTAGAAAATCGAATGGCTACGCCTATTTGTATTGCAAGAAAAAATTGTATTGCGTAAATTTAGCCGAGAAGGCCGATAGTCGGGTCGTATTGCAATACAATAGAGTCAGATAGAGAGTGGGGCTAGTGTTACCGGATCAGACAGAATACGCGCTCGCCAAGCCACAATACGCCAACAGAAGCAGGACACAGGCGCAGCGTAAGCCGGGTGCCGTTACGGCCGGGCGCAGCGCGCGCCGGGCGCGCTGGGTGCAAGCGCTACGGGCGCCGAGGTGCAGCGCTGGGCGCGCAGCGCCGCTGGGCACCCAAGCAGTGGCTTGCCAGCGCGCCGCGCTGGGCGCCGCCCGGCGTGGCCGGGCGCCCAATGCTCTCGCGCTGGGCACTCCTGCACTCGCCCATTTTCGATCCGTTTTGACTGCTTTTTTTTCCTCTTCGAGTCACAAAATGAACACTGTTCATTGTAAAATAAATTTTCCAAAAAAAAAAAAAAAATTATTAAATTCAAATAAAATCAAATAAAATTTGATAAAATTTTCGAAAAATAAAATTTTCAAAAATAAAATTTGTGAAAATAAAATTTCATTGAAAACACATTTTAAACGCCGAAATTGATTTCGTCTATTAATCGGGAAGTTATGTGTACGATTAGTGTCTCTGGCCGTGGTTATGCCTAGAGATACCGTATTGGATTAACTACCATTTGAATGGTGACGCGCTGTGAGTTATGCAGTGGAATTATATGCATGGTGATATGCGTATAAAGAGTGCCGGTAAATACTAAGGTTATGGGTTATGACCTTAGGATTTGGGTACCGAAACGAACAAGAAAAGTTTAGAACCTTATTGAAATGAATAACCGAAAGGGTTGAAATTTAGCTCCACTTAGGAAATGAACTGGTCGGGCTCGTGGTTGTCAAGTCTATTATAATTTCAAGATCCGCATTACTAGTTAGACCTAAAATGAAAGCAAACGATCTCATGGGCATGTTAATCAGGTAAATGGCTAGTGTAGAGGATCTAGGACATGGGAGGACGTCCACTCGGTAATCGGGTCACACCACCGTTTAATCAAGACACCCTTGCCGAGGTCAGGTATTACGAATGCCATAGCACAAAGCCGATATAAAGGTGTAGATCAGAAGATCCTAAGAACCTTCGAGGTTTAGGCGATCATCCTCCGACATTCACAAGTGGGGAAAAGATCCGATGGTGGTAGACCATTGGTTCATGCAAGTAATGAGAAAAAGCAGGCTGGGTGGAGATTACCTCCACACACGACCGTGGATTAGACTAGCCGCGTCTAGCTAGAGAATGAGGCCCAAATATGATGGAATCAGCAAGGACCTCAGAGACCTTGGGAGAGCCGTTGCATGTGAATTCCCTCCCTGTGGATTAGGGCGAATAGGTGCATGATATGTCGAGGTTGCGAAGTTAGAGATCTCTGGGACTCTACTCAATAAAGGACCCGAGGATCATGGACATGTCGAGTCTCATGTCATCCTAAAGACGGATTGGCCGACAACTTACTGCGGATCATTATTATCGACAGAGCATAGGAGAGTTACCGCCTACACACAGATCTGCACTGCATGGTATCTGTGGGGACGAGCACGACATTTTTCCCCGTGACAAGATAATGAGTCCAAGTGTCGTGGACAATTAGCGTGGTTGGCTTGCGAAGCCTTACCCTAGAGGAGGATGAGAGATCGCTTGATCTACCTCGAGTAGTGTGCAAATGTGTGGATGTTTTCCGCATGAGCTACCCGACTAAATTCGCATGTGTACGTAGACTTTGGTATCGAAGCTACACCCTAGTATTTCACCCATCTCTATGACTCCGCATAGGATGGCACCGGTTGAGCTAGTGTGAACCCGCAGTCCGCCACAAGAGCTATTGGACAAGGGTTTATTGCACTCAGCACTTCACTATGGGGCCTTGCTCTAGTTGCGAAGAAGAGGGCAAGACCCTTCGACCGAATTGCCATAGACTCTGAACAGGTTATGATCCGCACTCCACTCCACAACGGATTTCACGATTTATTTGATCGCTTGAGAGGAGCGAGTCTACCTGCAAGATAGACCTTCAGACCGGGTTACCGACTAGCCGAGGGTGTCAGGAGACAAGATATCCCTAAGACAACGCTTAGGACGCCAAGCATGTGGCACTCGGGTTTACTGGGTGATGCCCTTTGGATTGACGAATGCGCTAGCAGCATTCATGGATCTCATGCATAGGGTGTTCCAACCCTATCTAGATCAGTTTGTCGTAGTCTTCGTAGATGACATTTTGATCTACTCCCAGTCAGAGTGGGAGCATGAGTATCACTTGAGAATTGTTTTACAACTGTTAAGAGATCATCAATAGAGCTTAAGTTCGCAAGTGCGAGTTTTATTATCGAGGGGAGATTTTTGGGACACGGTGTCGCATCAGAGTGCTAATGACCCAGAGAAGGTTGAGGCAAAAGGATGCTACTGGAGAGACCGAAAGTCAATCTTCAGATAATGAGTTCTCGGGATTTACTGGGTATTACAGAGATGCCAGAACAGTCAAGTTGTCCATTCCGGGGCAAGATCAGACTCGCCACGGATATGAACTCCATGGTTGGGACGACCCTGACCGTAGAGAGAGATTGAGGATACTTGGAACACTCGGTACCTGTGTTTGCAGAGCAAGAGGGAGGATCAGCCTTCTCCTGGCTTCAGTGGAAGAGGCGTAAGACTTCGTCACACTAGTTTCAGACTGGGGCCGGATTCTGAGCATGAGTGATGGGATTTCCCCAGAGACAGGGATCCCAAGACTTTGGGACAATGCAGTCCCAGTTAGCTGTAGAACATGATAGTATACAGTTCATTCCTCCACACCCTAGTACGGGTCAGAGGAACTAGCTTCAGTTTCGGGGTGCTATACAAGCACTTCCAACGACACAGATAGGCCAGAGGAGCCAGAGTGTGGGTCGGTCGTGACGTATCAAAAAGGTTACGCAGACAGGCGTAGTGTGGACCTTAGGTGGTATACATATTGGTTGTTGATTGTCAAGTTTGACATGGATGAGCTTCCACATCATTCCGTCGTCACATCAGACCTTAACCTGTTGTCATACCCGACACGACATTGGATTGGGCGAGGTTAAGGCCTTGCAGGCCTAAGCATGTATGTACTCTCCCAGGACGAGGCGATCGACCGATAGGTCGAGATTATGAGTGAGAGATCTCTGAGATTCTGCTCATGGTGGAACCAGGATTAGTTGTCACAGTATGGCATTATTGCGTTCGTGTGCACGGTAACATCCCGTCGAGTCGGGTGTGGGTGCACGGTATGGTCATTCACCACTCATGGTGAGTGTGGGTTGAGTTGTCTTTAGGACTACGTCCAATGAGACTCATAGTTAAATCAGGAAATGTAAGAGGCTCGAAGGATAAACCGAGAAGTTATGTGACCGAGATGAAAAACACAGGGACATGGTTATCACACCGACTTAGAGTTAAGTGATAGGAGTCGGGAGTGACTCAAGATTTGGATAACCCTTTGGAAATTGCATTGGGTGTTGTTGAGCTGACAAGGGCTCGGTAAATGGAGGTCATGATGGCATGGATTGAGTTGACAAATTCATCGATTGTCGCTGATTGTGACCTGGGAAGGTCGGGCCGCTACACACCAAGTAAGGGTTGTGTAGGGGTATACGTTGTGCGGATTACATACATGTGTTAGAGGACACCTTGTGAGCATGTGTCCTAGGTCATAAGGGTAGAGGATTAATTGCCCTTAGCGGAATTCGCCTACAACAATAGTTATCAGGCGAGTATGCGAATGGCACCGTATGAGGCATTGTATGGGAGGCCATGTAGATCACCGTTTTGTTGGACCGAGGTGGAAGAGAACTCCATTACTGGTCCTGATCTGATTAGAGACACCTTAGAGAAGGTGAGCTTATATTTACGTCATCTTCACCCGCCAGCCCGCGTAAGAGTTATGTAGATGTGCGACGCCGACCCTGTGTGGTTCGAGGTTGGTGATCACTTTCCTCAAGGTGAATCCCGAGAGAAGTATAGTTCGGCAGCACGAAGCTATCGCCGAGGTTTATTTGGGCCTTTCGGTATACTCTCGAGGATAGCACTATGCGCATCGGCTAGCATTCACCGCCCAAAGATGTCGTGTGTCCACGAGGTGTTTCACGCTCCATGCTCCTAATATATATACCCGCATCCATTTCATGTGGTGGATCAGACGATTATACGACATCGGTTTCGACCTTCTGGCGAGGGACCAGGGTGCATTGTTTGTAGCCGTGATCAGGTTTTGCGATGCAAGACCGTGAGGCTAGTGAGAGTGCTATGGCGGCACTGTGGAGTGGAGGAGTCAACGTGGGAGCGCGAGGACACGATGCAGGCTACCTATCCCTTCTTGTTTAGGGATGAAGGTACGTGGTTTAGTCAGTTTTTTGAGATTTAACATAGCTACATGCATGGTAGAGCGCACGCTGTGATACGCATGCGACATAGTGATAACCCCGAATTTCGGACGTAAATTCCTTTTAAGGAGGGGAGAATGTAAGACCCGAGAAATTTCAATTTCTGGAATAAGGGCAAAATAGTAATTTTGATTACAAAATTGTAATTACGGTTAAAAATCCGTAATTAATTTTCTGCACTTGGATGACGGGGGAACCGATCATATCGCTGAATCGCTCAAATCTAGTTAGCACGCAAAAATTTCGCAATTTGCCGAGACAATGAGTTCTAAGACGCTTTTCGAGGAATGGTTTCGTGTCGTGAATCGATTTTCGATGCGACTTAAAGGCACCAATAGCATGTACTCATGTACCATAAGTGGTATGAGTAGAGAAAATGATGAAATGGACGGCCGAGAGATAGTCAATATCAATTCTGGTGAATGAAGGATATAAATGTCATTTTTGAAATTCATTAAATTAGAAAAAGTCAAAATTTGAATAGTGACCGTCTTCTTAAATGAAGCAAAACGAAAAAAAAAGGGGAAAGGCAAACCAGGGAGATACAGGGAGCAGCGTTTTGAGAGAGATTTAGAGAGAGAGAGAACTTCTCTCTAGAAATACGCGCGATCCGACCGTCGGCAGTCTTCGGGGCAAGAAGGAGAAATGCTCCTCTAATGCGGGACAAAGCACGCGTGGACTCGGGATTCCGGAGTTTCTTCAAACTCCGAGGTAGGATTTTCTCCCTACTTGTGTTTTATCTCCCCATTTTTAAGGGTTTTTCGATGTTTCTATAGTTTGAGGCCGTGAGGGTTGCTTGATCGGGTCCCAAAACATGGGACCGAATTGTGGAATTTATTTGGGATTTTCAGGCCGGACTGCCTGCAATACCTTGTTTTGGTTGTGGATGGGTGTTAATTTGCATTAAATGCTTGCTTGATGCTTTGGGCCTGAATGGTCAGGATTGCGTTCACTAAGTGAACCTAAGAGTTTGTGATTTTTCGAATAGTAACGAGGGTTTCACTATTCTAATAGTGTTCAAAATATATTTTTAAAGACGTGTTGGCCGAGTGATTTAAATTAAATTACTGTGTATGATCATTAGCCCAAGTGAGCTAATTTTGATGTGTGAATTAAAGTTTTATGTAAATATATCATGCATATATATTTGCATGTGATTTAGACTCGAATTGGAATCGCATACATGCATTCCATAGCGCACTGAACATCCTAGGAAATAGGAATGAGTGCATGAGATGAGTCTAGAGAAACAAGGTTCGAGGGTAGTCTAAAATATAAATTCCCTGAGGGTAGTCCAACCAAATAATATATCAACCGTCTGAGCGGCCTGATATTTATTCATCTGAGGGTAGTCCACAATCCAAAAGAAAATATCAACCGGCCGGAGCGCCCGCCTGGATATTTATTCATCTTGAAAGTATAGCCCACAAACAATTAATATATATCAATCGGGTCGGAGTGCCCAATTGATGTATATTCATCGGAGGGTTGCCCACTAATAAATTAATATACCATAATGAGGCTTAGGCGAGTGTGAGAGAGCTCCAGTGAGGGCTCTGGATCTGAGTCAAGCTGTCATGTAGACATTCAAGTAGGATCATGCATTTGCTTGAATGCGTGTTTAAATCGGGAACATTGCACCGCACTTAGGTGGTGAGTAGCCCACTTGCATGATTCTCCCATCGGGAGCTTTAGCCCACTCGCCGTGGGACCCCTTATTTTACGAGGTACAGGAGCTGCACAGGAGACGGCACGTCATAGAGGTGGTCTTAGAAGAAAGCCTGCTGTGGCTTTGATGATTTGAAACATGTATTAGAATTCTCTAATTTTTTGGATATATGTGTCAGATAAAGAGCGAATTATTAACTCTTTTCAAACTATTGGATATAGTCAGGGTAGCGAGGAGTATCATGAGGCCCAAGTGGTCGTTTTACTCATATTGTGAATATATTGACCTGCTTGGGGACAGTATTTGGCAGTGTATTGTATTTGGGTAGAGCCCCCCGTACAAAGGAGACTCGCCTAATTTTCGTGAAAATGCCCAAGTCACCCGACATTCACGAGCATTCGCGGCCGGTAGTCAACCCGACCCCTGATTTTGGGGCGTCACACTTGCTGTCCTTCAGAATTAAAGAAAATTTCCATTGATATTGTTAAAAGATGCGCAGGATTGCCGCTTGCAATTGTAGGCACTGGCTGCTTTATCGACAAAACAGAAGAATGAGTTAGAATGGTAGTAAATTTAATGACAAGCCTGCTTCCAAGTAGAAACTAATCCCCATCTTGAAAGTATCACTAAGATTCTCCCCGCCATAATGACTTGCCTCACTTCCTCAAGCCTTGCTTCAGATCGTGCCATTTTCCCGCAGGACTATTCAATCAATCAGGCAAAACTCATCCGCCTAGTGGATAGCTGAGGGATTTGTGAAGGGGGAAAAAGGGATGCCATTGGAACAGAGGGCGGAAGAATACTTGAATGAGTTGATTCACCGAAGCTTGGTTCAATTGTCAGAGGTGGATTATGTTGGAAGAATCAAAAGATGCAAAGTCCATGACTTGATGCGTGAGATTATCCTCAAAAAGGCTGAGGAGTTGAGCTTTTGTCATGTTTTGAGGGACGAAGACTCGATCTTCAATAGAAAATTTCGACGGTGATTAGTTCAAAAGGAACAAATACTATTGTTGTGGAGACTATTAATAGAAACACACGTATCCACTCACTTTTGCTTTTGACACGATGCAAAGGCTCATGCTTCCGACCGGTATATCCTTTACCAACTTTAAGCTTTTTGAAAGTATTGATTTTGAAGATGCTCCTCTATATAGTGTTCCGTAAGATTCGGGAAATCTATTCCACTCGAGGTACTTAAGTCTCGAGGGGACAAAGTCAAGATGCTTCCAAAGTCCATAGGTAAGCTACAAAACCTACAAACTTTGGATCTCAAGGATTCCCCTGTGGATGCGATTCCAGTTGAGATCACGAAGCTTAAAAAGCTGCGCCATATTCTAGCCTATTCTTATCAATTCAATCCTGAAGGGAGATTCTTAACTGCTAGAGGAGTGCACATAGGGAGTAGGGATTGCAAGATGTTAGACTTGCAAGTGTCGTGTTATGTGGAGGCAAATAACGAGGTCCTAATTGAAGAGTTGGGAAAGCTAAGGCGCTTGAGAAGACTCCGGGCATTGTAAATCTTATGAAGAAGATCTGCCAAGTATGTGCCTACTTAAATATGAAGTACCTTGAATCATTAGTCATAATTTCAAAGGATGATGGTATTCTTAATCCTACAAACTATATCGCATCCACCCGCATATCTTAGAAGTCTTAAGTCTCGTGAAGGAGGCTAAGGTGCTCCCGGACTCGGCTTCCCCGTACTCAAAATCTGTCTAGTTCGTAGTTTTAATAAATTCCGGGTTAAGCTATGATCCAATGGAAGTCCTCCAAGCTCTCCCTAATCTATCGCTTGTTCTCGCACGCATATGGAGGTGAATGCTTTTGTTTTACGTAATTGTGGTTTCGTAAATTGAAAGTATTACGCCTCTATGGTACGGTGGGACCGAAACTCAAAATACATGAAGGAGCACCGCTCGCTTCTCAACGCCTCAAATTGGTACTAGCCCACAAATGGAGGTGCCTCGGGATTCGCCGCCAGAACCCTGATGAGGATTGATTTTTGTGGCATGCCAAGAGAATTCGCATATAGTATGCTACCACAGGATGGCCAAAACTATCACATAGTTGAACATGTCCCCAATGTCTTTTTCCACGAGTTCCATGCTGATGGTCATACGATCCTGAGCCTAAGATGACCACCAAAAATTCAGTAAGTTGAGTTGTTGTCATTTTTTTCTTTTTTAGTTGAATATTTATTCGACTTCAACTGTATATTTAGCTTGAGTTCAAGACTGATATGATTGATGGCCTTGAGTTACTATGAGATCTATGACTACTATACAATGATTTTTATATCTTTTAAATGACCCTTATCAAGTTCAAGACTTCAATATTTTAAATGGACATCTTATCAAGTCAAATGACCCTTTTAATAAGTCATCTTACCCTAAAAAATTTATTATAACTTTTTATTTTCTTGAAGACATGCACGTTGGTGTTATCGTATCCCTTGACTCTAGCAAGCTTTTGTTAAAAGGAATTGGTGATCATTTATGTTTGTTTCTTGATCTAAATTTCAACATTTTTTTTATTGACTTATTTCCATTTTGTTCGTTGAAGAAAAAAAGTACCGGTATATTTTTCTATTTATTTTGCAGATTTTTGTTTTAACAGATGATGAAGGAATATTTTTCTATTCTTCATTGTTTCCAGATTTTAACTTTGGATTCATTGCATCATGATAGATTTCTGAAGAAATTCTTTATACGCATTTATGAAGAAAAATCATCAACATTCAAGAGTCTCGGTCATCATCTTCCACACCCATAGATATTCATATCAGCTGGAGTTCTTCAACGACCTAATTGTTTGTGACAAAGGATATTACTTTGGCCATTTCCTGCGACTCTTCAAATTGAATATATAATGATTCTAATGTAATTTGTTTCTTCAGATATTAAATTTGTTTGACTTTTTGTGCATGCTAGCTATTTCTTATATGTAGAGGAGTCTTCCAAATATCCCTTATCTACACGAGTCAGGTTATGTTTGTCATCTTCTCAACAATATGATGCATGTATTATCTTAGTGAAAACGCACTACAAGAAATTTAAGATATAGTAGCGCAATTTTAGTAGGGATCAAAAAATTTTGTGGCTAAAAAATACATATAGACAGGTTGAACTAAATCACGCGGTGATAAGAATTTCTTACCAACCTTTAGCTGGGGAATTTAATTGTTACTATACAAAAGCCTATGTTTGAAAAATAGAATCCAAGGTTATATTAGGAATCAATAGGCGCAAATTCTGTTTTGACCGGCTATTTGTCATTGATATAACCCTTCGCGATCCCTCCCGTTCTCTCCCCTTATCGCACCTCTCCCTTTTCGCCGCTCTCTCTTTAGAAATCTCAAGCCATAGTCTTGAACCACTTCGACTACATAAAACGCCTTTGATCGGTATCTCCTCTTAAACCTCAACCCCAACCCCTAACTTGATCCCCAATGGAGCTCGAGAGGTCAAGATTCGCCTCCCAAATTCCTCCCCCTTCATGTCGTTTCCGCTCTCCTCTCCTCGTTTCACCGCCCATTGTGCCGTTTCTCTCAAAGCTGAAGCGATTGTGATTAACAATTTGAGTCGAGTTGTGGCAAACGAGGAGGAACTAATGCCATGGATCGGCCCCTCTTGCCTTAGCTTTCAAACCCCTTAGGGTCTACAATATTCAAAATTAATAATTTGTTTTGCTTCTAGAGGCAAAAGATACTCTCTGCAAGATTTGATCTTGATTATTGTCCTTTTTATCAATAATATTTTTTCTTAAAAGTTCCTATTCCTAATATCCTGTATCAATTTTTGGTTTCTTTTTTGAAAGAATATTTTAAATATGCATAATTTTTTTTTTTAAATGAACATTTATAAATTATTTAAAGATTATTTCAGGTTTTTAAACAAATATATATAAAGTATTATTAGTGCCTTACATTTATTGTATTATTAGTGATTTAATGATGTAATTGTGTTTATTTAGGCACTTAGGCTCATGTAGGTTAAATGTATGGGGAATGCTAGCTAGGAATTCATAGATCTATGTATAGGAATATGTCTCTAGTGAAACTACACCACTGTAAATGCTAAAGGCTAGTTACATCGTGAATCAAAGTTTATAAATGCAAAGATTATTTATAAAATAAAAGGAGAATTATGTTTTTTATGAAACGTGATTTAATTTAACAAAGTGGTGGCCAAAACACCATAAATAAGATGTTATTCGTTATGAGGATTTAATCCCATAACAGTGTGCATAAACAGTAACTTTCCAATATTACCTCCCACCAACCCACTCACCCGTCTCGAAACCCTCCTCCCCAACCTATGCATAAACAGCTTGTGTGTGTTTTCAATTTTAGTTTATAAAATTTATGTTTAATATCATAAAAATTTAAAAAATATAAATTCAAATTTGAAAATTATAAAATAAAAATATTATAAATATCGACGATGTTTTTTCACCGAACTAGGCTAAGCTTAGAAATTGTCACGGCTCACGACTCCTGACGTCAGTTCTCCGCAAAACCAAGAATAAAAGGATCGGCGGGGATTATCTCGTTGCCTTCTCTACGCCTGCTCAGTTTTTCCAAAGGGAGAGAAGACAACCGGCTGTGGTAATGATTTTTCTTAAATGCTAAATATTTAGGCACTTAGGCTCATGTAGGTTAAATGTATGGGGAATGCTAGTTATGAATTCATAGATGTATGTATAGGAAAATGTCTCCTCAGTGAAATCATGACCACTGTAAATGCTAAATATTTATAAAATGAAAGGGGAATTATGTTTTTATGAAAAGTGATTTAATTTAACAAAGTGGTGGCCAAAACACCAGAAATAAGATGTTATTGATTATGAGGATTTAATCCCATAATGGTGTGCATAAACAGTAACTTCCCAATATTACCTCCCACCAACCCACTCACCCGTCCCCAAACCTCCTCAATCTATGCACAAACAGGTTGTGTGCTATTACTCTTAGTTTATAAAATTTATGTTTAACACTCTAGAAAATTTTTAAAATATAAATTCAAATTTGAAAATTATAAGAATAAAAAAATTATAAATATAAAAGAAAATAAGTTATATATAGATGAATGTATTTTTATATTAATAATTAATCTATTTTAAACTATTAAATTATTAAGTTAATACAATTTTGATAAAAACTCAATGGATAAGAGTTACTTTTAACAAAGAAAATCAAATTATAAAATATTATATCAACTGTTAATATTTATTTAATTATTAGATGATTAATTATAAATAAATATATTTTTATATTAAAATTGTATTTTATTTTTTTACATATAATAATTAAAATTAGATTTAATAAAAAAATTAAAAGTTAAATAAAGGAAATTTAAAAGTATAAAATTAAAATTTTTTAAAATGATTTTGAGGGAGTGACGTGGGGCGTGGGTATAAAAAATTAAAAGTTAACAAAAATGAAATTAAAATATAATTAAGATTTAAATGGTTTTGAGGTGCGGGTGTGATGTTTGGAGGGAGTGGGTGGAGGTGGGCATGGTTCAGATAACAGAATTGTGACACAAAATAAAAATTAATAGTTGGTTTTTGATTTGTTATTTATATAAATCAGAAACCTATCCATTAATATCGTTAACCATATAAATAAATTTGCAATTCCATAATGATAAATTAAAGTTCAAATTATAATAATTATTATAAATACAATAAAAATGTTTTAAAAAAAGGAATACCATTTATCCATTTGCAATTCCATGACATTTTTGCATTTATAATACATCCATAAATAATATATGAAACACATAAGATTAGATAATTTAATCACAGTTTTTTTTTATCAACCACATGTTTTAACAACTTCGATAAAAAAATAAACTAATCCAAAGAAATCACAACTTATATACTTTGTTTTTGAGGAAAATGGCAAAAAAGCTTGGTTTGGAGGAAATTAGTAAAAATGACAGATATAAATAGAAAAGTCACAACTTACACAAGTAGTAGAACCTATTTTATATATGTACTTTTTATTTTTTGGTTGGTTAATCAAAACCACAATTTTTGTATTTTGTAAACTAAAATCTAAACTGAAATCGAAATTTGTGCAAAATCAAAACCAAAATCAAAACCGAATCCCTCGGTTCGATTAACCTATTTTTCGATTTGACTTTTCGATAAGTTCAATTTCTAAGATTTTTTTCGATAAGAGTGGGTGGGTTGTTGGGGGTAATATTGGGAAGCTACTGTTTATGAACACCGTTATGGGGATTAAATTCTTATAATGAATAACATCTTATTTGTTAGGTTTTGGCAACCACAGTTTTTAAATCAAATCTCCTGAATAAAAACATAATTTTCACTAAAATAAATTTAACAAAAAATGAGTTCATTACTCTTCCGTGCCTTTAGGAACAAACTTTACTTACTTTTTATGTTATCTTGCCCTATTAAACAAAAAATAAGTTCTATTACTCTACGTGACAATTTATATTCAAATTAAGCATTGACAACTAATTGTTTACAGAATTGTTAAATTGTTGTATGACGAGATGAAAGGGGATGAAGAAAGAAACTAAAACAGAGTGAAATACTTCACTCTATTAATAGTCCCTTTCTGGAAAAAAATTTCAGATCTACGGTATCATTTGACAATGATGATTTGTAGTGAAGGATTTCTACAATAAATTTCTTATTTCATAACCTTTCCTCCTTCAATATAAAACTCTAGTAAGACAAAAGAATATAATACTTTTTAAAAAAACGTTGTTTCATTTGTTAGTGAAATATGCTCCGTCAAACTTTAGGTAAATGAAAAGAAGAGTAAATTTATACATATGCTTATCCATATGGATCATGTAGATGGAAATACTTTTATGCATAACTTTATTAGATTATCTTATGATCAAATTCGTTGGACCTCACTAGTATTGAAGAAGTTAGGGAAGTAAACTTAATTTTACCACTTTTAGTTTATACGCCATATAAGCAAATATTATTTTGGAATAATTTTGTTCGATTATCTTTGGAGGATAGCCATTTTATAATTTATCGAATATGTTGGATTACCAACCTTCATCATATTCACAATATTTTTCATGAATTATATGACATCTGTAAATAATTTGAAAAGTTAATGACAATTGTTTTTTGATAGATTTTTGTAATTTGAAAACACAAGGTTTATATGAGTTTTAAAAATAGCCATGTTGTAGCAATGTGCCTGATCTACTATACGGCTGAATGAAATTGAGGATTTGTGGAGGTAAAAAAGTTTTAAATTGAAATAGCGATAATGGTTCTCTCAAAAGTTGTTGAATTGTGGTAAAAACCTTTACGTTAGTATTGGATTCTCAAAACCAAACCCCGTTATAAGGGCTTTTATTTTATTATTTTATTATTTTATTATTTTATTATTTTCACTTTTTACAGTTAACATTTTTGTTTTTCTAATAAATCAAATGGATGAAAATAAAAATTTGGCTTGGTTTAAATATATAATATAAATTACAAATAGTTTAAGTGGTTAAGATCTCAGGCTTGACATAGGAAAAGAGAGGGGTTCAAGTCCTAATGAGGATAAATTTGTGAGCAACAGACTACCATAATATATTGCAAAGAGAATAAATGTAAAAAAAATAAAAGAATTGGTTAAAATAATCTTCTCCCTTGGACTAGGTTTGAATCTCCACGAAAACAAAATACTCTAAGCGTCGTAATGCCAAATGAAATATATATATATATATATATATATATATATATATATATATATATAGAGAGAGAGAGAGAGAGAGAGGTTGTTTGCAAAGCCACGATGAGAAGACAACTGGAGGGATTGGAAATTTGGAATAATGGGTAATTAATGTAATATGATAAGATTTGTGAAATTATATTAGAGGTTAAATTAAAAAACCTACCTTAAAATATTCTTTTTAAATTTAATATTATTAAAAAAAAGGTTATTACTAGTTGAAGAAATCAAAGGTAAGTTAATATTTGTTTTTATATATGAATAAAATAAAAAGTTTAGTTCTATTTATGGTGCTAATTTTTATTTTTTAATTTACTTTAGATTTATTATTATATATAATGAAATCCGTAATATGAAAATAATAAATATCATAAGTATAAAAAATATCATAAACAACAAACACTTTTATGTTAAAATAAATTTTTTAAATATATTAATCGATACGATATTAAATAAAATTTAATAAAATTGAATAATAATTACTTTCAAAATATAATTATTAATTATGTAAATTTTCACAAAATAGGAAACAGAAAGGTAATTTAATAGCATCCAAAGTAGTTCAACATTACTCGTTAATATACTTATTCTACTAGTTAACATTAAAATATAAAATTCTTTTCAAAAAAAAATAAAACATTAAAATATAAAAAATAAAAATCTGACATATGTATGGTGGAAATCAAACCTCTTTTAATTAATATTAATTGGAGTCCCGATTCTTATATTTATGAACTTTAAATAGGGCTGTATTATTATCACATTTTGATTCTAATTATGACACTGTCATCTTGTCTCATTATATATAGCTACAAAGATTAAATCTTACTTTCAAATTTAATGAGAATTTTTATGTTATTTCAGACTATGAAGTTTTTGCAATTTTATGTTCTCTTCTTTAATTTCTTTTTTCAAATGTGTTATTTCACATCAAAGCTTGAAATATGAGTAGCTTGAATTGCCTATGAGGGTATCCGCCCCCAGTTATCGCTTCGACAATGGTCGTGGTCCTATATCTAAGACATCCGATTGTTAGGTTTTAAATTACAAAATTCAACACATGGATGGAAGGAGTTTGCCATAACTTCACCATTTAGGTATGAACTATTCTTTTAGTTTTCAATTCAATTTTCTTTGTAATTATATATTTTATATTCCATTAAAATGTATGAAAATTGCTTAAAATAATTGATTTTTTCATTTTCGACTAGGATTCCTAAATTTTGTGATGGATCAATCAATTTCAAGATGAACAATACAAGACCGTTAGGTCTTAAATTCAATGAGGTAACATGCGAGCTTTACATCGCCGATGCTTATTTTGGGTTGATGGTTGTTGGACGTAATGGTGGAGTTGCCAAACAATTGGCAATTAGTGCTGAAGGAGTCCCATTTCGGTTCACTAATGCCTTAGATATTAATCAAAATACCGGAGTAGTGTATTTTATTGATACCAGCACTATATTCCAAAGATGGTATGTATAATAAATTTACTCATTATTATTAATTTTCTTTTATTGGTACATATAGTCACGATTCTCAACTCAATATTGATGAACAATGTAATTTTTTCAGGGCTTATGCTATAGCAATGCAAATTGGGGATAAGACCGGAAGGTTACTAAAATATGATCCAAGGACAAAAAAAGTGACGGTGTTGCTAAGAGGCTTATCGTTTTCAAATGGGGTTGCATTAAACAAAGATAATGATTTTGTTTTAGTTACTGAAACTACTGCTGCCAAAGTCACAAGATATTGGTCGGTGTCAAAATCTCAAACCAAATACACTTTACACAACTTGCCGGATGTCTCGATAATATTCAAAGAAACACTCGTGGGAGTTTGTCACATTAAAATAATTAGAATACCGCAGCTCAAAGTCAAGCCGATAAAACTTAACGAGCAAGGAAAGATAGTGGAAGAACTTAGCCAAGATGTTGGTCCGGTCAGTGAAGTTCAAGAGAAAAATAATAGTTTATCGTTAGGTTCTGTGATTTATTCGTATGTAGGTTTATTGAGTTAGAATGTTTTTAGTAATTATTATTATTTTACATGTAAATTTTGGAATTTAAATTACCGTTTATTTGCTGTCAAAAAACTACTATCACTTATTTCTGCTTTTATTGATTAAGGAGAGAAGTTTCCTTATTTTAAAACTCAGTATTTTAATATTCTTTCTTTCGTAAAATTAAAATAAAAAAACATTAATTTAAATTGCAATTTCCGATCACCGTTACTGTTGTTAACTTAAACTCACTTTTTAATTTTATTTAAAGTGTTAATATTATTTAATATAATTACGTGATGATTTATTCTAAATTATTTAATTTATATATATATATATATATATATATATATATATATATATATATATATATATATATATATATATATATATATATAAATTAATCGGTGAAAATTTTTCACGAACAATTGAAGTACTCAGACAAAGATAAAAACTATTTATATAATTAAAATAAAATCAAGTACAAAAGTCAAGAAATTTATAAATTTAAGAATAATTAATTATTTTATCCATATATATATATATATATATATATATATATATATATATGGATAAAAGGGAAATGTCATTAATTAAAAAATAAAAATCAGTTTCATGAGTTCTACCCGTATTAGCGGTTGGCTATGTTTCTTGGAGTTGAGTGTCCTTACATATCTCTAGGAGTCAAATTCTTTTCTATCCAAAATTTAAGATTCATGGAATATAACATGGAATAAGGAAAAACCAAATTAGAAACCAATCAAATTAAAATAATGTTGCAAGGAATTTCCTTTAATTTATTTTAATTTTTTTTTCTTATCCATTAATCTTCTTAAACTCTCCCTTTTTTCAACGTAATAATCAAACAGCCATAACTAAAGCAAATTAGAAGTATCTCTAATTCATATATCTAACTTTAATGGTAATTCTAAATCTTGTTCTTCCAACTATTATATTATTCTTCGATTCATTTAAACTTCTGATCTTCATTCTATTCTCCTTGAACCAATCTTAGCATCCATGGACTTAAATTAGGGATACAATTTCCTTCGATACCAATCTGAATGGAGAAGGGTATGGAAGAATATTTTAAACCCAATTTAATATTGGGGTAATCGGGTACATATATTTTTGGATTCAGGGATGGGGATGGATCTATGTATATCCTACCCATCCCTTGACCCGAATACCTGATTAAATATATAATATATAAATATAATATATTTTTATTTATTTGTTTATTTATATTGTTATTTGTTGTATAATATTTGATTGTGCTTACATTTTTATTGGCTTCATAAAATCACATCATAATAATTATTATTACTATTATATAACAAATTATTTTTAATATTCATAGTTTTCTAAAACAATTAATTTCACATATTGGAATAGGGTATTAGGGTAGGGTATGGGTATCCGATCCTCCAATGGATGTGGGGATGGAGATAAAAATTCTAAATGCAACAAGGATGGAGATGGGGATAGAAATAATGTTCGAAGAGTAGGAAGGAATCTAAAATCTTAACCAACCGACTCATTGTCATCCTTCAAAAGCCGATGTCTGTAAGATGCAATGTGAGACATTTCACTTAAACCTCCTCATCAATTCCAGCCTTAAAATCTCGGATACCTCTTCTCAATCTCACCTCTTCACCCCGGCACGTTAGCCATTTCCGTCGACTTGTTCGTAGAGGGAGACGAGAGGAACAGAATGGCGTCGGCGGGCGTATAGATCTCGACTAAACCCCATCAAGCTTCTCCATCACCATTTGCATGATCGGCGTCAGATCGGTCATCAAGATTCGCGAGAAGCTTATGGCCCATACGCCCCATAAGGTCTTGGTTGTTGATGTCTACAATGACAAGATCAAGCACCTTCTCGAGCCGGTTACACATCCTTGGTCCCATCGCATTCACTTTCTACGAATCAACATCAAGAACGATTCCGCGTCAATGACTCATTAAGACAAGATATCCGGGTTTGTTCTTTCCCCTTTTTCCAATTCTTCCGTTAATTTTGGATTTTATATCCATTACGACGCTTTTTTTAATGCATCATCAATTTGGCGGCGATCTCAGACTTCGCAGGTGCTAATGAGACGGTATCTACCGAAGTTCGAGCCTGCCGAGTTCGAGTTTTATGCTGAAGTTCGACCCGACGCTTCATTTTTCAAGCTCGTGGAGTTCTTTCGAAGTTCGAAGTCGAAATGGACTGAAGCCGAGTTCGAAGGTCGTAGCTTAAATCAACACGGTACTGACTCAAGATCACAAGACTCCCTAAGAATGGTCGCCCCAGTATTTGGTTACTAAAATATTACTTTACAAATAATTTTTATTTTTATCCATTCTAAAACCAAATTCTCAAATATAAATTATTTTTTAAGTGGTTGATATTAAAAGATAATAATTTATGTGTTAGTTAAATATTGATGAAAAGTAATTTCAACTTGAGTCTTCAACATATCTTTAAATTAATTTAAATAAAATGATTTTTTTTATTTAAGATAAATTTTCTTTAATTTTTTTATTAAAAATACTATAATTAGATTAATATTTATTTATAAGTAATTAACTAAATTAATTGTATAAAATTGAAGACAAAAATTAAATTATTTCTTTAATTAAATCTAACTTATATAAATGTTATAATTAAACCAAATTCCCTCGTTTAATCTAATCACATACATATATAAATTGGGTAGGAAATTAATTTCTCAAATACATAATGATATTTTTATATAATTATAATTTCAACCCTCACCTTTCCTTTTTGATGCCCTTCTCAAATTAATCCCTCCCCTTTCAGCTTCGCTTCCCCGACCGATCGTCTTCCATCGGCTTCTCCGACCGACCGTCTTCCATCGTTGGCTTCCCCGACTGTTTGGGTTGCAAGTTCTTACCTTTTTCACTCACAATCGCGGCACTACCTATTACCTAGTTAGAAACTAGTGGATCCTGGTAAGGGTGTTGATTTTTGTTCTTTGAAAGGAATATCAGATTTCTATGAAAAATGATTTTTTTTTTTTTGCTGCTATGGGTAAGAAAGGATTGAAAACATACAGAATCGTGTTTTTCTTCTTCTGTAATTTTTCCTTCTTCTGTAATTTGACGAGTTGCTAATGCCGAGAAAGGAGACACCATCAGCCATGGCCTTAAAACTTGGGTCCAAGAGCTAAGGGAGACTGCTTATTCCATAGAAGATCTTGTCGATGAATACATACATCATTTCGCAAACTTAGGTCCGAAATTGTGGGTAGTGAATCTCCCAAAGGTGAATTGATAAACTGGCTGGTAGAGGGAGCAGCAGAACTAACTGTGATTTCGGTTGTGGGAATGGGCGGCCTTGGCAAGACGACTCTTGCCAAGAAGGTTTATGACAACAAAAAGGTCGTGGAACGCTTTGTTTGCCGTGCTTGGATCACTGTGTCTCAGTCATTCAAGATGGAAATGGTACTTCAGAACAAGATCAAGAAATTCTATGAAGCGATGAAGGAGCCAATTCCTGTGGGCATGGATGCAATGGACGAGATATCTCTTATTGGTCTACTGAAGAAGTATTTGGAGGATAAAAGGTACGCCATTGTTTTTGATGATGTCTGGGAGTTAGAGTTTTGGGATTTACAACACGTTTTACCCGAAAACAGAAGAGGCAGCAGGGTAGTGATTACAACTAGAAACGTTGAAGTAGGTTGTGCTATTAGAGAATCCGATTTCATCATGTTCACAATCTTTCAACCTCTACCCCCTGAAAGTTCGTGGGAACTCTTCTGTAAGAAGGCATTTCAGGGTTCTTGCTGTCCTTCAGAATTAAAGAAAATTTCCATTGATATTGCTAAAAGATGCGCAGGATTGCTGCTTGCAATTTTGGCAATTGGCGAAACGGAAGAATGAGTTAGAATGGCAGAAATTTAATGACAGTCTTGGCTCCCAGTTAGAAACTAATCCCCATCTTGAAAGTATCACTAAGACTTTCCTCGCCATAATGACTTGCCTCACTTCCTCAAGCCTCGCTTATTGTACCGTGGTCGTTTTTTCCCGAGGACTATTCGATCAATTGTGCAAACCATCCGCCCCGTGGATAGCCGATTTGTGAAGGGAAAAAAGGGATGTCATTGCAGCGAGGCTAAGAATACTTGAACGAGCTGATTCACGTGCTTGGTTCAATTGTCGAGGTGGATAATAGATAAGAATCAAGATGTAAAGTTCATGACTTGATGCGTGAGATTATCCTCAAAAAGGTCGAGAGCAGCTTTTGCCATGTTCAGTACTAAGACTCGAGCTTCAATGGAAAATTCGACGCGGACGCCAAAAGGAACAAATACTATTGTCAGGGAGACTATTGACAGAAATGCACAGATCCACTCACTTTGCTTTTTGATATGGATGCAAGGTCTATGCTTCTCGACTCCAAGATATCCTTACCAACTTTAAGCTTTTGAAAGTATTGGATTTTGAAGATGCTCCTCTGTATAGTGTTCCAGAAGATTTGGGAAATCTATTCCACTTGAGGTACTTAAGTCTGAGGGGGACAAAAGTCAAGATGCTTCCAAAGTCCATAGGTAAGCTACAAAACCTACAAACTTTGGATCTCAAGCATTCCCCTGTGGATGCGCTTCCAGTTGAGATCACGAAGCTTAAAAAGCTGCGCCATATTCTAGCCTATTCTTATCAACTCAATCCTGAAGGGAGATTCTTAACTGCTAGAGGAGTACATAGAGAGGGATTACAAGATGCTGCACTTGGGTAAGCCGTGTTATGTGGAGGCAAATAATGGGAGGGGCCTAATTGAAGAGCTGGGAAAGCTAAGGCAATTGAGAAGACTGGGCATTGTAAACCTTATGGAAGAAGATGGGCCAAGTATGTGTGCCTCCATTTCAAATATGAAGTACCTTGAATCATTAGTCATAATTTCAAAGGATGATGGTATTCTCAACTTACAACCATATCGATCCACCCGTATATCTTAGAACCTAGTCTCAGCGAGGGTTAAGTGTGTTACTTCGACCGCTTCGCATCAAGTCTAGTTCGCAGATTTATTTAATTCCAGGTTAAGCTACGATCCGATGGAAGTCCTTGCTTCTCCCCTAATCTATTGATCTTTATCTTAGCAATGCATAAGGGCGGTGAATGCTTTGTTTTACGTAATTAGGGTTTCAATCAAGTATTACGTCTCTATAACTTGAAGAGACTGAAAACTCTGAAAATACATGAAGGAGCACTGCCTGTTCTCGAACGTCTTGAAATTCAACCTAGCCCACAAATGGAGGTGCCTTCTGGGATTCGCCTGCTCAAAACCCTGACAAGGATTGATTTTTATGGCATGCCAAGAGAATTCGCATACAGTATGCGACCACAAGATGGCCAAAACTATCACATAGTCAACATGTCTCAATGTCTTTTCCACGAAGTTCCATGCCGAAGCGGTCGAAAGATCCTGCGCTTAAGATGACCACCAAAAATTCAGTAAGTTGAGTTGTTGTCGTTTTTTTCTTTTTTAGTTGAATATTTATTCGACTTCAATCTTTATATATTTAAGCTTGAGTTCAAGCATGGTTCAAAGTCGCGGTATCGATCACCGACTAGGAGGGTCCTAAGATGTATCGATCTCGGTGTATCGGTCTCGGTGTATTGGCCTGATATCGGTCAATACGTAAATCAAGATAAATAAAATTATAAAAAATTATATAAATTATTAGAAAATAGATGAAAATAAGTGAATTAAAAAATTAATAAAATAAAATTATTTTATGTTTTTTTTATGGCTAAACATTTTAGTTACAATATAGTACACTATTTTCTAATTTATAGAAATATGAATTATTATAGCATTTGTTTAAGTTAAATATTAATTTAAAATATTTGGATCTTTATCTTTTAAATTAATTTAAATAAAATTGATTTCTATTATAAAGATACGTTTTTTCATGCAAATTTGTTATAAAAATACTAAAATTATCCAAAGATCTCTTTTTATCTTCAACTACGTTTTTCATCCAATTTGTTATAAAAATTAATTAAATTATTTTTTATTATGCCTATAATTAATTAAATTAATTTTTATATTAAATTGAAGATAAAAGCTAAAATATTATTTTCATTAAATATTATTTAATATCATGTACCTAACTTATGAGCCCGCATCCCCTCCCTTTCGTTCTCCCCTCTAAACCTCTTCATCTTCGTTTCTCTGTTTCTCCGGTGCCTCTTCCACAACCCACTCGGCACTACGATCCAAGCTTTTATTAGCTTTGTCGCACCATGCCTATCAGTCTAGCATCTCAAGCCCCAACATAGCCTTCTAGTCTCGAGAGTTGCCTCACATTTGTTTCCTCAAATTTCTCTCACCACGTGGCAATCGTTTTTTAGGCTAGAAAACTAGTCGATCCTCGGGTATGATGGTGAAAATTTGTTGATTTTTGGTTTTTTTGAAGAGGAATTTCGATTTCCCTAACAAATCAATTTTATTTCTTGTTTTGATTGGCATAGGGAACAAAGGATTGAAGAGAATTAGAAACAGATTTTTCCCCATCGTATTTTTCAATCTCTCGAGAGGAATCTCGATTCATCAGAAATTTTGATTTTTGGTTGTGGTTTTATGTTCATCAATTCTTTAGATTCTAGCTTTTTCGCTTTCATAGAATCTCTGTTAATCGGGGATTGTTTTTGGTTGATTGCCATAGTTTGAACCGCACTGCCTGGCCTAAGAAATTCTATGCTTTTTCAGATCTATCTTTTCAGATTCTGTTCCATAACAAAGATTGTCTGTGCGAAGTTCGGATATAAATCGATTTATACCGATTTTATACCGATTCACTACTGAGTCTCGTATCCGGTATCGGACTCGGTGAGTTAAACAATGAGGCGGTTACAACTCGGCCGAGTCGTATCGGACTCGGCCGATTTTTTGAACCATGAGTTCAAGACTGATATGATTGATGGCCTTGAGTTACTATGGGATCGATGACTACTATACAATGATTTTTATAACTTTTAAATGACCCTTATCAAGTTCAAGACTTCAATCTTTTAAATGGACATCTTATAAGTCAAAGGACCCTTTTAATAAGTCATCTTACTCTAAAAAAATCTATGATAACTTTTTATTTTCTTGAAGACATGCACCTTGGTGTTATCGTATCCCTTGACTCTAGCAAGCTTTTGTTAAAAGGAATTGGTGATCATTTATGTTTGTTTCTTGATCTAAATTTCCACCGTTTTTTTAATGACTTATTTCCATTTTGTTCGTTGAAGAAAAAAAGTACCGGTATATTTATTTATTTATTTTGTAGATTTTTGTTTTAATAGATGATGAAGGAATATTTTTCTATTCTTCATTGTTTCCGGATTTTAACTTTGAATTCATTGCATCATGATAGATTTCTGAAGAAATTCTTTATACGCATCTATGAAGAAAAATCATCAACATTCAAGAGTCTCGGTCATCATCTTCCACACCCATAGATATTCATATCAGCTAAAGTTCTTCAATGACCTAATTGTTTGTGACAAAGGATATCACTTTAGCTATTTCAGGCCTCTTTCAATTTGAATATATCTACTGATAGAATTTGTTTCTTCTTATTATTAAATTTGTTAGGACTTATGTGCATGCTAGCTTATTTCTTATATGTATAGGAGTCTTCCAAATATCCCTTATCTACAGGAGTCAGGTTCTGTTTGTTATCTTCTCAACAATACGATGCATGTATTATCTTAGTGAAAACGTATTGAAAAAAAAATAAAAATTGGGTGAGTATGAAAATAGTTCATCAATGAATAATAATGACATGTAGAAATAGACATTACTAAGAGTAAATAATAAATGAAATAATGATAGTTAAAAATTAGGCACTATTAATAAAAGGTCATTAAAAAGAATAGATATTATTAAAGAAAAGACTTAAAGCACCAGTCAGTAAATAACCCCTTAATTGATGATTGTTAGAAAGATGGTTTTTTCTACAACTTTCATCATAAACAAAAATGATTTCTTTTCCTTATCATTGTCTATTGTCTTTTGTTTTGCTTAAGTGTTGTACAATTTTATGTTTAATCGATTAAGGCCTATTTGTTTTCAAAATATGATCTTTGTTAAATGAACACCTCAATTCACCTATTACCTCATATTTTGTCACACACCTTTGCTAATGTTGTGGCATGTGGCTCATATTGAGGCTATGTAACCCTATTTGGTGATAGTGAAAAGTTCAAGCCTTCGTTCCCGTGGATGTACGCGCACTGTCGAACCACGTAAAATCTGTGTGTATTCTTCTTGTTTCTTTTCTCTGTTTCTTATCATCATTGTTGCATGAATTCACAAAAATTGGTATCAGAGCGTAGGCTACGATGACTACGATCTCCCTTGCCAACATTGTGAAGTTTGATGGATCCGAGAACTTTGGATTGTGGCAGAGGAGGGTTAAGGATGTGTTGGTACGACAGGGTTTGGTGAAGGAGTTGAGTGGAAAACAACTCGAAGGAATGAATGCCACGGATTCGAAGGTTTCGAAAACGAGGGCTGCATCGATTATCAAGATATGCTTGGCCGATGAGGTGATGTACCATGTCATGGATGTGGAATCTCCTCCAGCAATCTAGTTAAAGTTTGAGAGTTGGTACATGTCAAAGTCATTAACTAATAAGCTACTTCTTAAGAAGAAGTTGTATGGTCTAAAGATGGCAAAAGGGTAAACATTAGATCAACACATAAACGTGTTTATTCATATCATTAGCTATCTGAATCGAGTTAATGTGAAGTTTGAAGAGGAAGACATGGCATTGACTTTAGTGAATTCACATTTTCATTTGTGCCATTTCTTTCTTCCTTTCTCCCCAAACAGAATTTAGTGATCGTTTCCTCTTCTAAATAGGCCACATTTACTAAAAATATAGTTGTTTCATCATCTAAGATATCTTCAAACGAAATCAGCATTCAAATAATCATCTTATATCCATTCATTAAAAAAAAAGGTTGTGAAACCTTTATTTATAGTAATTTTGTGGGGTTTCTTTTTCATTTTTTTTCCCGGGAAAATGAATTTTCGTTCAGCAACCAAACAACTCAAGCAATACCTGAATCAACTCATCTCCACTCTCCTGCCTAATCTTCTCCACAATCTTCCCTCCTCTCCCGAGCACACAACCGACCTGATAGCTCGGCGCCAATAGCCTACAAAATCTTCCCTCCACATTGCTTAAATCTTCCTTCTTTTCCTTCTCCTCCCTCTCCTCATCCACCTTCAAAATCCTCTCAAAACCTAACCAAATGGGGCCACGCGCGGCTGACACTTTCGGCCATCGCCTATCGCCATTGGCTTCAGACCGGGCTAAATTCACCATTCTTTCACCGCCATTAAGCTCGCGACCACCGCCACCGCCACCACCTCCTCTTTCGACATTTCACAGCCGCCGGCGACAATGAGAATGAAGCGCCGTCGCAGCCGATGATCGAGTCGCTTTTGGCGCGCGATCCTCGTGACCGGTCTCCTCCTGAATCAAGCAGATACGAGCGCCGCCCCGCCGATGACGCCGCGCCCAGGGCGACGCAGGATGCGGAGGACCTCAGGGTTTGCCGCCGCCACACGGAGAGGCGACGGCGGGCAGGTGGAGCCGCCGCCCATAAGCACGACCTCGCTAAGGCTCTGCAGAGAAGTCACGGGAGGCACTTGAGTAAGAGTCCATCGAAGGTCATTTTGGAAAAAATTTTGAGTTTTTAGATATATTTAGGTTATTTTGAAAAATAATTATCAAAATATAAAATTTGGAAATACACACAGATTTATATAACATCTATTATTTATAATCCTATCCTCGTAGTTTTTTACTCCTATTTTTTACATGCTATTATGATTCCCACATTCCCATTCTATTTCCATGCACACCATAAAAACTGTCTTAGCGTGTCATTTGCACATATGGAATATACCATAATTATTTTGTGCTTAAGATTTTAGAAAAAAAAAACAAAAAACAAAACAAAACACATCAACCAAAATTAGATATTCAAGCACAAACATCTCGATTCGAAACAACTAGAATTAAAGCTTTAACACCGTCAACCCTGATGATTGACAAATACATGATGTTTATGTTATAAAAAGTGGTCAATTTCAAATAAATTATGGAGAGAAAGTTGAGAGAAACTCACCTTCAAAACCCAGAAAATCGCGTTGAGGCAGAGGAGAGTTCGGAAACTTAAATCATTTTAAAAATAATTAATTGATTTTAAATCTGTTTATTTACTAAAATAATATGAGTAAATAAAAAATTATTTATAAAAATTATTTTATTATTGTTTTCTTTAAATATTTCATTTTACCTACAAAAAATTTAGTAGGTAACTACTTAACAAAAATAATTTTAAAATATGTATATTTGCCTACAAAACATGATAGGAGGTAAACTAATGAGAAATAAAAAAAAAAATTCCTAGTTTACCTACAACAAATTCAGTAGGTAATCATGAAATCATTAATATAGTGGATAAATTGAAGGTACATTGTCGATAATATCTTGCACCAAAAATTGGCACTATATTTACCGACTAAATAGTTTTGTAGGTAAATATTAGTAGGTAAATTGTAGGTAAGTTTTTGTAAATATCTTGATCCAAAAATTGACGTCATATTTACCGACTAAATAGTTTTGTAGGTACATATCGGTAAGTAAATTGTAAGTATTATGTAGGTAAATTGTTGAAAATATATTTCCCAAGATTTTGTAGGTAATTTGTCAGTAAACTCCTATTTTTACCTACAAAATTGCTGTAGTAGGTAAATTCAGTAGGTAAACTGTCAAATTCTTGTAGTGGAATTCTCTACCCGAGTCTTACGACAATTTGGTTACTACTTTGATGTAGGGAAAAGAAACCCTAGAATTAGAGGAGATCACAAGTGCCCTATTGTTAGGCAATTTTGTGTTATATAAAATGTAGACGCCTTTACGCGCAAGTGCACGCGTCGTCTCAAGTAATATAATGAAAGTATAAAGTATCGTCCCACGAGAAATTGGGTTATTAAGTACCGACTCCAATTTAGCCTATACTCTATTTGGGTGGTTGGAAAACTGTAAAATGATCTAAATTACACTAACTAAGTATGCAAAAAATGACTTAAACAAGACTAAAAGGCCTTAAGATCTAGATTTCACCTAAACAAGTATGTATGAACCTCCTGGTCCAATAACCATCATCATCACAACACATAACAGAGTGTCAAAGCACACACCCTCCTTCAGCATCCATACTTTACTCTTGAGGATTGTGTTTGCATCTCTGTTTGTCCTCAAAACCTTAGAACACAAACTCAAGAAATCCATTACCACATCTAATCCATTATATTCTCATCTTGATATTCATTGATAAAATCTATTCATGGTCTTAGCTTTAATCATTATTTCCTTCACTTCATCACACAATCATAAAGAAGATTAATATCCAATATTATATTAATTAAAGATTTAATATAATAGGAAATCAAATAGTACCAATAGAAATATAGATTCACAACATTTTAAGCTACATCAAACCCCAAGAAACTTAATTTAATTATAACAAAGAAATACAACTATCCAAGGAAGGGAAAATGGAAAAGGGAAGAAAGGGAACAAATTTGGTGGAGGAGCTTCCTTCTTCTCTTCCATCTTCTTCTTCTTCTTCTTTAGGTCTCCTTCTTCTTCAGCCCTAATGGAGGGTTAAAAAATCTTTAAGAGGGGAGGAACCCTAAGAGAGGGCCTCCCTCTCATCGAATTCCAGCCTCCCCAAACGAACCCCACTAAAAAAAATCCTAATTTTCCCCTTTTAAAGGCCAAAAAACAAGGAGTAGACGAGATGGACTTCGAAAAATACGGGCTCTAAGTACACTCAGAATAAGTGGATGGATTTTACAAGTACCAAGATGGCAAAATTGGAAGCTATTGGAGGAGTAAAGACTAAACCACGCTAAGGCGTGAGAAGCTCATGCTATAGCGTGTTCTCATGCTAAAGCGTGAGTGGCTCACTCCTCAGCGTGAGTGGCTCACGCTTCAACGTGAGTGGCTCACGCCTCAGCATGAGTTGCTCACGCTTCGATCAGAACCTCCTATTTTGGTATTCTTCACTCATTCCTTTATAACTTCTTCATTCGGACTCCGAATCACTCGATCTTGGAGTCTACAGAAAGCTCTCAGAGTCTAGAATCTTCCCATGCCAATGAGGGAGCCATATAAGTACATCACACAGGAAAAAGGATCACATCTTTGCTATGACTACATGATAACTTTGCCGATTTTTCTTCGATTTCACTCATTTCTACTCAATAGTTGGCCTAAACACAAAATTGAGAAAATATAGCATTAGGACAGTTATTTATATCATAAAACTACTAAAACCTAAGCAAAATATGAGGATAAAATGAGTATTTAAAATACTCATACCTATTAGCCTTTAATCAAAGGAAGAAAGCTAGTGATGAGAGTTCACAAGGTGAAGGGCTTGTGGCCAAGGGTAATTAGAAGCGTGAGAGAAACAAGTCTCAGAGTGAGTCAAGTAGAAACAAATCTCGATCTAAATTGAGGAGAATGAAGGATATTCAGTGTTACAAGTACGAAAAAAATGGCACATAAAATGAGAATGTTCAGAATGGAAGAAAGGGAACACAGAAAATAGAGAGGGTTTATCAAAGTTTGCGAATGTAGTAGAAGAAGGAGACTCAGAGAGCGATGATGGTGATATGCTTTCAGAGAACATGTTTTGCATGTATCGCGTTCTTTCTTGCTTAAATTCAAGTAATACAAGATCCCGGTATGGATGATCAAAACAAGGTACACTAAAAGTGATACTGCGCAACCAAAGAAAGAAACCCCTCGAGAATTTTCCAAGAAACAAAAGACGACAAAGATCCGGAAATATTAAATTGAAATGTTTCATGAATTTCAGATAAATAAAAATACATATTGTAGCAGAAACCTGACCTAACGTACGTAAGAGTATGTCTATGCTTTTCTCTCTTAGTTTTTTGTCTCAAGATCTTCATCCCTTTTCCAAGGTTTGAGTTGGAGAAATGCTTGATGAATGTAGCTTCCACCCTCTCCATAAGCTTGGTAACCTGTATCCCAATACTCCATATCAGATTAAAATCCCTTGGGAGATAAATCATTTTCAATAACTACATTCCCATTCAAGAGTAGCTCAAGGTTTTCCCTAAATTTCATACTCCCGGGCCTCGCTTGGAAACTATTCCTAAGAGCAACATTCTTGGAATAACACCTCAACTTAAATAGTCCATCAACAACTTAAATATTACGTTTGAAACTCATTTTGAAGTTGATGATGCTTTTTCAACCGGAACTGGGCTGGAGCGTGCTGGAATTGCTGGGCCGGGTCACTGATTCCTCGCACGCTGCCTCTCCAAAACAAGAAACAAAAGGATCAGGCGGGGCTCGCCCGTTGCCTCTCCGATGCCTAAGTCAGTTCTTTCCTGCGGAAGAGAAGATCAACTGCTTAGGGAATGAAGTTTTGTGCATATGTCTCGTATCTTTCACCGATGGGGTGGCCTGGTACTTATAATGGATGATTATGATAATTTTCCTAGTTGATGATGACACATAATAGTATCTTCCTTGTCGAGATATACGATATTCCATCGAAGTGAGATTTTTTTTTCCTTTAGTCGTAAACCCGATTATCAAGGGATGATTGGTGGCAATAATTAGAAATATCCTACTTTCTTGATTGGTGGATTGGGTGTTTTCTCACACGATTCGGGCTACCACTTTAAAGGCGTAGTTGGGCCCCTGCTTCGGCCCGTATTTGGGGATACCATACCCGTTGTTAGTACCGGGCCCGCTTTAACTCCGACGCTTAGCTTACGCCTTGGGCTCAAGCAAGGCTTATTATTTCAAACCCCATCGCTACTCCCCCAACCTTTCGACTAAAGCGAGCGAGGTACGACGCTTCACGTGACGTGTGATACCCACGTGACTACCAGAAGGGTTTGATTAGAGCTTTATCACCGCCCAAACACTTTAGATACTTGATGGCTTTCGATTTTTATGCTTATTCGGCCGTGGCTCTAGCTTCCTTAAAAACGCCCCTAACCGTTTTGCACTTTATTCCTGGTTCTTTGAGCTTTTTCGCCTACAAGTTCAGCTTCCTTTTTCTTAAATTTTGTCCGACTATTGGTCAGGGTTGCTTTTGGTGGTCCTTTAATATCTTCGCCGGGGTTGGTGTCCTTCTTCGTTTCCGTCGGCACTTTCTTTCTCTTCCGTTTCTTTGTCAAGTTCACAGGCTCATATGTCGTTAAATTCTTTGATTTTTCACAGCCTTATCCGTTTCGTCCGTCGTCTTCGTTACAGAGTGGTCCCGTCGAGTTCGGTCATGAGAACCATCGAGGTCCACAGCTGCCAGATCACCGCTACCAGAGTCTTTCTTCGGACAGCGGCGGCGGCAAAATTAATGAATGGATGTTCCGCGTTTGAATATTTGAGGTCGCCATACGGTGACGCCGGTCGGCTCACGTCAACCCTATACGTGATCTACGTCATGGCCTCTGCTGATTCAGTTGCGTTCGACGGCACACCACCGCATTACATCGCGCCAAGATGTGGCTTTACGTACATGCCAGAACGCCCGCTTCTTCAACAATCTTTATAAAAAAACAGATATTTAACATCTGCCTTCGCCTTCCAACCCCAAGGTCAATGCAATTTAGTTTGTTTTAGGATGCTCACTTATTGTTCTTCAACAGACTTTCTAATAAGAGGTCAAGGTTTCTTTCTTTTATGATCTCAGCCTTCCAAATGTTTACTGACCTTCCATTTCATACAACTGAAGAACCTTTATTTCTGGTCGGTTGTCACTTCCTGATAATATCCCTTGACCAAGATAACATATTCATGCTCTTTCCAGTTCCGATTCAGCCTCCAGGAACCATTGAGCTCTCCTACTAGTTTGTCCAGTCAAAACAGATACTTGTTATCATTTAATCTTATGGTCTTAGGTGTTTCTTACCCTCCTGTCCAAACCAGAGGACGGTGAGAAGGGTGAAGTTTCGGCAGTGCTCACGGTTCGCCCGCTAATAGCCCGGGAGATTCCATCCGCCCGTGCGCAGGTCAATCCATCTTCTCCGAGATTCTCCTTCAGAAGCCTCCTGCCTTCTAGCCTTCCTCACCTGCTTTCGAGCCCCATTCGGGGCTTCACATGGGGAGAGCTTGGGTCCCGCCTAGAGGTGCTGGCAAATAAGAAGAGGAACGTGAAACGGAAACCTCCAAGCTCGCTAGAGGGTCAGCCTGCCGCGATCCTAGCATGGAGCCTTCCTCGCCTTCGTCCGCCTCGCGCCGGGGGGTTTGAGACTCTTTGGGAGGGCGCCGAGCCCCCCCTTTGGAGGTTCTTCCATTTCGTCCGTCCCATCGTCGCGGGCGCCGCACCCTCCCGCAATGCCGCATGAGGTGACGGGGAATCATGATCGCTGGAGGCCGCAGGAATGGCGACTCTCTCGCTTTCTCATATGGAGCTCTGCCGGGTTGTTTCCTCCATCTCGCGACCGACCTCAGAAGGTGGATTCTCTACCCGGCCGAGGAGGCTCTAGCTCTTCGTCGTGGAACCGCTCCGTATGTCCAAGTGCTTTCTGGGCCGACCTTTTTTCTTTATCGCTTCGCCTGCGAATGAATTTTGTTTGTTGTTGTTGTTGTTTTTTTTTTTTTTTTCAAGGTGTGGCTACTTATAAAGGTTGGCAAGGAGGCCAGCCTTTACCGAGGGCTCGCTGTACAAGAAAGTCTTACAAGGCTAAGGCTTCCACCAGAGGCCGGTCTTCAAGCCCAGACAGATCATCGAGGAACTCGTGAAGCACGTCCGACTCAAGCACGCTTCAGTGGCGAGGGCGTGGGCCGAGGATAAAGAAAAGGAGGTCCAAGTATCAAAGGAAGGTTGCTGAAGATGAGCTACTACCGCCGAGAGGAGCTGGGCAGTCGTCAAGGCGGCCCCGCGGCCAAGATAATCACCTGGAGCTGGCTCGCCAAGAGGCCTCTGGGAGGTGGGTAACTCGTGGAACGCTTGATCTGAGGAGCTCAAAGAAAGCTTCTGATGGACCTCATGGTGCGTGGCTTTGGCTAGTCGGAGGCGGCGATACGAGCTTAAAGACGAGGCCGCACTCCAATGGGCTCGTGTGGCTTCGCTTCAACGCGGCTTCCCGAGCTTTCCCAGACCTAGAGTTCAACATCCAGCTTTCTGATGAGGAGGTTGAAGGATCTGCTTCCGAGGCTGAGGTTGATGCGGGCGTCGAGGTGTTCTTAAGGGCCCCTGATCATGCTCCCGTGCCTGGTGATCCTGTCTCCGGGGGGCTAGCTCCTTCGCCGCCACCGGGCCTCGCCTTTGACTCCTCTACTTCGCAGTCGAGCCCGACGTCAAAGCCCAGTTCTTTTTTTTTTAACTCATAACGGGGCGCAAAGCCCGGTTTTTTGTATTGCTTCGATCTTGACTTGCTGATATATACCAAGATCATCGACACTATCGCCTTTCCTGCTTCATCATCTGTCGTCCGCCACAGGTCTTCCTTAAGCGCTATTCACGATCCGAGCTACCTGCTCCCGGGCGCTAAGGCCCCGAGCGCTATGTTACGCGAATCTGAGCTATTGGGCCCCGAGCTACATGGCTCGCGGGCTCTTCGCCTTCCGAGCGCTTATGTTCCTCAACTGAAAGCACGGGCTCCCGGGCGCTAAGACCCTTTCAGCCGTTATTCGCGAACTGAGCTACAGGGCTCTAGGCGCTAAGACCCTTTCTCGAAGGTTACCCGCGAACCGAAGGCTACCGGGCTCCAAGGCGCAAGACCCTAACCCGTTAAGCCCGCGAACCGAGCTATTGGGCCTCGGGCGCAAGACCTCCCAGCTGTTAAGCTCCGCAGAATGAGCTACTGGGCTTCTGGGCGCTAAGATCCTTCTGAGCTGTTAAGCTCCGCACATTGAGCCACCGCCCCGGGCGCTAAGACCCTCCCCGAAGCCGTTGTTTTGAAACCGAGCTACCGGGCCTCCCGGGCCGCTAAGACCCTCCGAGCTGTTAAGCTCCGTAGATTGAGTTATTCGGCTCCTAGGTGCTAAACCCTCCCGAGCCGCGCTGCAAATCGAAGCCATCGGGCCCCGGGCGCAAGACCCTCCCCGAGCCGCAGCCGCGAACCGAGCTACCAGCCCTCGCGCTAAGACCCTCCCCGAAATGTTAAGCCCGCGCATTGGCTACCGGGCTTTGGGCTAAGTTCCTGTTGTTATAAGCCATAGACCGAAGCACTGGGGTCTTAGGCGCTTAAGACCTCCCGAAGCTATTAAGCTCTGAAAACTGAGCTACTGGACTCTTGGGCGCTGAGACCCTTTCGTCTTCCTGCCCTTGGAAAAGCGCGCGTGTCTTTAATGCGGATCTATGGAGAATTGGGACGGATTGGCGCGACTCCTGCCGCCCCGACTTCCTTATAACACGATCCTCTATGGTGGTGCTGCTTCCAACCTTCGCCCTTCTTTCTTTGTCGAGTCGGTCCGCGCATGATGAAGTCGTATTCACACGCATGGGATCTATCCGTGATCGTGGGCCGACGCTTGCGTCGATGGTCACCTCTCTTGTAGGAGTTGTGTTTTCCCAGTTCCTCCCTTTGGAGCTGTGGTTGCTCTCGCCTATGCCCAATGATGGAACTCGTGCTAGGAACGATCCGGCGGGCGTTGTGTTTCAAAGAAAACTTTAAGTACCGTCTCGTTTTTCTTTCTTCTTTCTTTCTTTCTCCTTCTCTTCTCTCTCTCCCTCCCTTCCTTTCTCACTCTCTCTTCACTCTCTCTTTCTTTCTCAAGCTCCTTTCGTGGTTTTTTCCTTAACGTTTACCGATGAAGAACTGTTTGCCCAACTGTAATTTTTGAGATGCAAAGAGCGATTTTGTAATTCTATGAGGTGGTTGTAACCTCCATGTAATGAAATTTTTTATTTAACTCAGAGTCTTGAAATAAAGAACAATCTTTGTGAATCACGCGCTTCTTCCACCTGCACCCTTCGAACAGCTTCGGCTTTATCATTATAACTTATTGTTTGGCCCACCATAACATTAAACAGCTTAAAAATGGACATAAAGTGTTATTCGAAATCAAGACAGTGGATCTTTATTACAAGCTAATGCCTGAGTATCTACGCAGAACCGCTTTGAGGTGTTCAACGCTCCATGAGCGGGGGCGTGGTTTTTCCTTCTTCCGCTTGAGTTCATAGTTGCTAGGTCGGATTATGCGAGATACGATGGGAAATCCTTCCCACCACGCCCTAGCTTCCCATAAAAAGGGTCCTTCCTGCCGGTAGAAGTTTTTTAGGAACTCAAGTCGCCCGGCTTGTAACTCAGATTGACCCTTTGGTCATAATCCCACGCTCGTGATAGTCCTCCATACACTTTAGGACCCGTTTCATGTTTTTCTGGGAGATCCAGTTAGCGGCTGACCTCCTCGTTGTGTTCAATGTTTGCTAAGTTCAATCCTTGGTGATTTAGTCCGACTGACCGATCTATTACTTATGTACTAAAGGCCGTGAGCGACCAAATGGTTTCCGAGTTACCGACTAAGGCAGAGTTCTCAGATGCCCATAATACCCTGGGAGGTACTCTACCCATTTTCCTTTTAGATCTTCCGCCTTGTTTTCGTTGTTGCCTTTAGAGTCCTTATAGTGACCTCGTCGCCCATTGGACTGTATGAGCCGGGACGAGTAGTAGTTCTGATTCGAAGCCAACGTGCAAACCCGAGCTTGGGATCACGAATTGTTTCCCATTATCAAACACGAGGGACCTCGGGATCTCGAACCTGAATATTATAGAACACTAGACAAAGTTGCATATCTTCTGTTCTATAATTGTTGCTAAGGGTCTTGCCGCCCATTTGCAAATAGTCCACCTAATTAATAATGATACCTTCTGTGCATCGCCCTTCCAATTGGTAGTCCCCAATATACCCAATTATCAAGGAAAAGGCCGGGCTTCAGGATCGACGCCAGCGGTCGATGGATATGAGATCCCCGCATGCTCCCCGATAAGATTTTCATTTTCTAACCGCCTGTCGCTCTTGAGCATCAGGCCAATACCCTTGTCTCAATGTTTTCCCTGCCAAGGTCCGAGCTCCGATGTGGTTGTCACATATGCCCCTCGTGTACCTCCCTGAGTATGTAGTTGGTGTCTTCCTTCCCTACGCACTTAAGAATGGGCGTAGAGAAGCCTCGTTTATAAAGGGTCCCTTGATGAACGATGAATCTTGCCGACCTCGGCTCGAAGCTCGACGCCTCCGTCGCTGGGCACGTACCATCTACCAAGTTCCCGTACGGGGTCCATCCAAATTTCGGGTTCGACATCACAGGGGAGACTTCTCCATTATCGATGCTTATTGAGGGTTCTGGAAGGTGCTCGACAGTATCACCGCCTGTGTCTTTTTTGTGAGGTTGCCGCGCTGCCGGCATCATCCGAAATTATTAGTACACAGTTCGACCCGAACCTCGTATGAACTTCTTAAGCAACTCGCATCTTTTGAGATATAAGATCATCTTCACCTCCGGCCTCAGAGGAGTTCTATCCGCTTTAACACTGGGGCTTGAGTCGTCGTCACCTCCAACCGATCTCGCTCATTAGTTGGGCGAGGTTGAGTCCGCCTATGACAAATTTCATATTCTGGCCAAGTATCGAGGCTTGGTAAGGTCGGTTTTTGGGATGTAGCTACCAACGCCAGATTAGCTTTTCCATCTGGGTACTCCTCCACTCCCTCATAGCCCTCGGCTACAATAGTAGACCGGTTATGCACTTGCCTGCTCTTCTTACCAGGCATCGCTAGTTTCAAAGTTTGAGACGGCTGCAGTAGAGTGAGGAGCTCTCCCCGAAGGGCTTACTGTAATCGGGAGAGCTCGTAGGTTTTGAGGCCGTGAACGCCCGCGCAGCGCCCCACTGAAGGCCTTTTCGTAACCCAAAGAAAGGTCGACATTTGTCGCCGACCCTAGATACGGCTTACCAAGCAGCCTATTCTCCCCGCCTGAATGTCTTTAATGCTTGAAGGAGGCAGCATATCAAGCAATCTTATCTGGGTTTGCCTCTATTCCTCGGGTCAAGGACTATAAACCTAAGAACTTCCGACCTGAGACTCGAAAGCGCATTTGGCTTGGTTTAACTTCATATTGTAGGTTTTCAACTGAACGCCTACTTAAATGGGTTAGTGTGGAGCTCGACTTTACCGCTTACCAAAGATGTCGCCTATATATACCTCCATGATGCTCCAATTTGTTTCCTCAACATCCGCTCAACAACCTTTGGTAGGTGGCTCCTACATTCTTCAATCCGAAGGGCATTGCTCGATAACAGTAGGTTCCCTGACTAGTGACAAATGAGGTCTTCTCTTGGTCGCTGGGGTCCATACTGATCTGGTTGTAGCTCGAGAAGGCGTCTATGAAGCAGAGGAGTTCATGACCGGCCGTGGCATCTACTATGAGATCAATCCGAGGTAAGGGGAAACTATCCTTTGGGCAGGCCCTGTTGATGTCTGTGAAATCAATGCAAAGATGCCACTTGTCGTTTGCTTTTTTGACGAGAACAACGTTAGCCAACCATTCGTGTACTTCTACTTCTTCCGATTACCTGCCGAGGAGCTTTCACCGACCTCTTCATTATCGCTTTGTCACACTCCTCGATTCCTCGGGTCCGACCCGATGGATTCGATCCGAACCTAGTTCGTGCGAAACCATATACTGACTTCTTTAATTGATTTTTTTTCAAAGTCGAACTTGTACCGTGGGTTATGGCCTGTCTTATAATAGAATCAAAATAATATATACAAATCAAAAGAACTACCACCGGAGTGGTGTCCATCAAAATCTATACACACATATAACTGAAGTCTCTACTTCTTACTTATACAAAACTATATTTTTACATTTACAAATGTAGCACGGAACCTACATGTAATGAACCCCATATGTGTTGGCCTAGCCGTATGCTAAGTCTTCAGATGTCTTCTCGCACCTACACTGACATTAAAAACCCGTGCTAAGCTTTACACGCTTAGTGGGAAACATATTATGCATATACACATTTCTACGCATAATACAATAAATGCATAATATAAATTTCATGCATTTATATTATGAACTTTAATGCAGTACTTTCTGCAACAAAGTTTACGCTTATTCGATCGTAGGAGTTATTAAGCTATTCTTATGCAATTTATGCTTATCACAAACTTATGTTTATTCCGACTCCGTAGGAGCTACTGCATCTTATCCTTTATTCGTAACTTGTACTTACATCATGTACTTATGTTTATTCGGGACTCCCCGTAGAGTTACGTAACTTATGCTTATACAGACTTATACTTGTACTGTACTTATGTTGACTGACTCCCGTAGGAGTTTCGCAGAACTTATCCTATTCGTAACTTATACTTATAATGCACTTATGTTTATTCTGGGACTCCCGTAGGAGTTAAGCAGAATCCTATGCTTATAATAGACTATACTTATAATGATTTATGTTTATTCAAAGACTCCCATAGGAGTTGCTGCAACTTATCCTTATTCAGAGTACCCTTAAATATAACAAAACTTATACTTATACTACTGGGAGTTTTTACACTTCTTTTTCGGAGGTACCCAGCACTAATGTGAGAGATTTTGAACAGATAACGGTATTGCGGAACTTGTTCTTTATACTATACCAGAACTAGCGTAACTTAATCACAGAAGCACCCGTAGGTACTACTGCATTAATCAATACAAAGCACCGTAGGTGCTCACAAAACTTAATCGTGATACGGTACACCCGTAGGTACTACAGAGCTTAATCGTATACGTATACCCAGAGGTACTACGTAATCCTGATGGTTTATTTCGCATTTCTGATCTTATACTGCACATGCAACATATACTTGTCTTACCGGGATCTTATACTTGTGTTACGTAACTTATCAGCTCGGATCCCGTTTCCTCACTTAAATACGAACCCAGTACTTATCACAATTTGAGTTTATTCTATCCATCCTGCACCAAGAAACACAAATACCTGTCCAAAAACAAAACCAAACAATGGTCACCATTATGTTATAAAACCATAGGTACTCCAGACTTATCTTACTGATATTTCCGAGTACCGGAGGCCATGAGAAACTTCAGGTACTTATATTATCGATAAAGAAAAATCTGAGTACTCACCGACTTATACTTAATTTACCGACACGGAGTACCAGAGGTACACGGACTTATAATCGATTTTTTATCGACAATGAGCACCAGGTACTGGCAGATTTAATCCAGAGAGCGTGAGCACCGAGGTAAATTACGTAATCCTAATCAAAGACAGGAGTACCGGAGGTACGGTTTAACTTAAGGCAATAAGAGCATCTCAGGCCATAACTTAATCGATACAGGAGTACCCAGTACCACGTAACTTAATCAGATACAGGAGTACCCATAGGTACTACAGAACATATACGGAGGTACATTCAGATCTTTTACTCTTATTCTTTATTCAGAGTTTTATCATATAACTGTTTGACTATCGCACTGGACCATAAGAAGTGAGTAGGACAAGAAGACAATAAGTACCATGTATTATACAAGATCGAGGTGTCGTAGCACCAAACAGAGCAATTGGCATCGAGCAGGAGTGCCGTAGGCACTTAATCAGAGGTCAAGTACTAATTGGGGAGGTTTCGAGCACTAATCAAGAGTACCGGGCACTAATCGAGTGCCGCAGCACTAATCAGACAGATGCCAGAGCGACTAATCAGACATCCACTATTCATTTTTCTTATTCCTAGGTAGTCATATCACATATGTCTTTTCGTAACTTATAACCTTTCTTATTCATGTTCATGTTCATATTTCAGGTCGTTTTCAGGTTTCATATCATATTCATGTTTTATGCCTATTTCATATGGCATTTCATAAACTTATACAGGAATACTTATACAGGAATACTGATGTATTCACACATCGTTCATGTATTCTTGTCCCTCAATGCATCTACTTTTCTTAGAAATTGGAATCATTCCAATTAAATCATTCAAACGAAAAGTTATGGCCATGCCAACCTAGCTCTGGCTGATCCTGGACATAATTAGAACAAATGAATTTCTTATTTTTTTTAGGTGGCTTAACTTCATACCTGACCCTAGTTCTTTGTTTGAAGCTAAGGTTCTAAGGGTTCTCCTCCAACTAGAATCATCCAAATCGGAGCACCGAAACTCAAGATACGTCCGAAACAATCCGGACTACTCTATGATTCAAAACTGATATAGGAATTGGCTTGCACATATCCTCACTTGGAGTGGATTTCGCCACTAGAGTTTGTAATTTACTTGATGCTCTATTTTAGGATGTTTGGTTCCTCCTTTGAAGCTCCACGCATCACCCACTCAATCACTCAACTGATGTTAAACCCAGAAAAGCTTACGGGCTTAAAATACTAAACCGGTCGAAATAGGAAAACCAGACTGTGGTGTACCTAAGACAGCCCAACGTGTACCGCAATATCGCCAAAATGACCGTAACCCAAAGGCAGATCAAAGATAAAAGTCAGCGCATCGTACGCGCTCGACGCACTCCAGACATGTCACCTGTGACTGCCCTCATAATGTGTGTTTTTCACCCATTTTTCCATATTTCCGACACTTAATCAACTTTCTACACTTCAAACACACATCAAAACCATTTCAAAATCACCTTGAATCTCTTTTCTATTCAATTTCATTTTCAATACATATCTCTCTTCAAAATTCTTCATGAATTCTCCAAAGATCTATTCCAACAAGGCGCACCCATACTCAAAACTAAGTTAATTAAGATTTGTTAGGGTCTTGGTTTTCTAAAACCCCTAACCTAACTTCCTTCCATTTTAACCATGAATCCAACAACAAAGAGAGATTCCATACTTATCTTGTCTTGTTTTAACAACTGATTTCAAGAATCTAAGGTTACGATGCAATTCTATCAAAACCCTGTATTTAGAGACAAGATATTAAACCATACAAAGCCTTAAAATTCCTTATGATCCATACAAAAATCCATACTCAAAGTAGTTTCCATACCTTAATTTGGCTCGCTTCGATCTCTTCTCCTTCTCTCTTCTTCTTCTTCTCTTCCTTTCCCTCTTCTCTTTCTCTCCCCTCTCTACTGCCTTCTCGGGAGACCAAATTGGTCTTAAACCTATGTTTGTTAAGGCCATGTTTAGGCCCTCCAAAAACCCATTTTTTTTAGTTGCTTCATTATTTGCAAAAAGGTCCTCTCCCATGTTTGACTATTTGTATTCCAAGTTCCCAAATTGTATTTTGGCCCCCAATCTTCTTAATCCATGTCTTTTAGGCCCCTTTTTGGACAAATTACAATTTTGTCCTTAATTTTTGTAACTTTATGGGTCTCTCGTTTCCATGTTTCACATTTAACTTACGAAACATTCAATTTACGCTTACAAAATACCCTAAACATGTCGAAAACTGGTAGGGTATATTTTGGGGTGTTACACGCCTTCTGTCTTTCTGGGGCAAAACTCCTTTTCTTTTGCTTGACTGGCTTAGAGGAGGGATTGACGTTCAGCCTATGGGTAATCACTGCCGAGTCGACCCCGCCCATGTCTTCCCCGCTTTCAGCGGTCACCTCCATGTTCCCACTCTAGAAAACGAACGAGAGGGCTCGATGCCTTTCCGCTGACTGCACCCCATGTAGACGAGGTGTTTTGGCCGGTCGCTGTCAGATAAATCTTAATTCTTCAAGGCGCAGGTCGGGTGGTTACTCTCGTCTCGCATGTCGTAGCCCATCCATGTAGATGTCATTTAATTATGTTTTGCTTCATCATACGAGTAACATTCCCCGCTATACGCCGTTTCACCATTCCTACCCATTTGGTACTGGAAATTTCCATTTACCATGTGATAAGCTTGAGGAACACCCCCTTATGGCATTGAGAGGGCCTACCTAGTAACATGTTGTAGTCACGGGGCTTCTGTACTATGAGAAATTTCACCGTTGTCAGAAGCTCGGTACGGGGCCCCCGAAGCGAGTACTAATCAGACTGCACCGGTAGTAATTTTTCTCCTAAGAACCCACTGTAGCAAAGTGACTTTGCTCTGTGCTCTTCTCCCTTCCACGCCCATTTTGTCGAAAGTCGATGTCGACCAGCCTGTGTGAATCACTTCAAAAAATAACTTAATTTTTTTATTATTATATATTCGGGTATAAATTGAGCCAAACTGGTTTTTTTTCAAAATTGTTAAAATGAATATTGATTGTTATCCGATAAGTGATTTAAAAAGATTGAACACGAAATTTACACAAGTCAAGGGCAAAAAAGTGGAAACTTATAAAATCAGACATAAAGGTCATTTGTGGAATATGTTTATGTGTCTAAGAGCGAATAAGGAAAAATTTGAAGTGCAAATACAGCATGTATTATATAAAGATTTCGCATAACTTAAGTTCAAATGGGCTTCAGAGGCCAACCATGCTTCTATATGAGGAGTTTGATTTAAAGACCAAAATTTGGTCTAGCGAGACTTAAGTCCAAATGGGCTGTGAGTCAACTCAGCTTTATTTCAAGTAGCTGACACAAAGCACTAAAATGAATCTTAATCACCACACTTGTTTTCAAAAAACGTATTTGAGAGTGAGAGAGCAAAAAAGAGGAGAAAACCTAGGGTTGTATAGAAGAGATCAAACTTTTGGTGGACAATCTTCCATATTTGTGCAAGATTTGGCAAGATTGTTGAAAGAAGAAGCTAAGGCTTGGAGAACAAGTGATTCAAGGTAAGAACACAAACCCTAGAATTTTCTTTTAATGATGTTTGAGTTGGAAAACCTTAAATCATCCATGGATTTGCTTGTGATTGGTTTAGAATGATATTAGAATGTTATAGAGGATTTGACATGATTTATTTTGAGTTTCGAGGTGTTTCAAGAAAATCAGAAGAGGAAATGGTGTTTCAAAGTGAGATGTTATTAATTCTTTTTCCAAACCAATGTTTTTGTTTTTATTATAAATCTGGTCATTTCTTATCCTAATTGAGTGATTCAAATTTCTAAGTACACTAGACTTATAGTAGAACAAACTTCATGAAGTGAGGTACCTGAATTGGACCCAATTGGACCCATAGAAATTCATGTTTTTAAAGGATGCTCAGTTTGATAAATTTCCTGGTTCAATTCCAGAAACAGTTATGTGTTTTGGAGTGGTTTTGATACTTAGGCCATAAGTTGGAGTTTTTTACCTATCCAATTGAGTGATTCAAATTTTGGGTAAACGGACTTCTAGGTAATAATTTACTTTATTAGAATGGTATACAAATTATAACCTCAAAGTGTCCGTAAATCCTTCAAAGGGAAACTATGGTGCAAGAAAATTTGCTTATGTTTTGCAAATTAGAGTAATCTGAATGTAAAATTCATAATTCTAGTTATATTGATCCAAATTGGATGATTCCAATTGGGAGAAGAAACCAAGAAACCATATCTCTAAATGATATATGACCATTACACTCTATGTTAAGACCTTTGAAATTGAGAAAAACAGTAGGTAACCGAGTGAACTAGGCATACCGACCAGTTTGGCATAAAGATGTCATAACATGTGTTTAGGTGATCCAAATTAGATGATTCAAATTCCTACTAAAAATAGATTCACAGAGCTATAATCGTGAAGGATGTATGAGCAAAATATGACTCAATTACCCCCAGAAAATTTGGCAAGTGAGGTGTATTAGGTAGACATCAACCCTAACCAAAAATACTATAATGCACAAATGATTTTTCATAGTTCTTGATCAAGAAACATGTGTGATGGATTAAGGGATAATCTTGGTGAGGAAAAGTCCGAAGCCGAGGTCTAGATTCCTTGAGGATGTGAAATTAAAGGATCTATAATCTTTTCGGGTTTGTTCTACCAACTTCTATTTCCTGTCATAAGTTTTTGTATGTTTGTTCTTACCAATTTCTATTTCCTCGCTTTCAAGTTTTTGTATGTTTGTTCTACCTTTCTTATTCTCGCTTTCAATATTTCAAATGATTGTTTTAAATTTACAAGAAAGGTATATTGAATTGTTTTAAACAGATTTGAAGAATTGATTGGAAATGTTTGCATAAGGAAAATCACACTATTGAAAGTGAACTAGTTATACAAATGTAGTCAGATTCGCATAAAATATTCGGGACGCCTTTAATAGAATGTTAACCGCTTTTAATTCAGATAAAGATAGATCGGGTATACCAAGAGTACGTAAAATAGCAAAGATCGCGAATCCATTTTATTGATGTGTCACAAATTGTAAATGGACCGTATCTTAGTGTTCATTAATTGATTGTTTATAACTTCACACAGCCCCAACCCGACCAGATCGCGTTGCGGCAACGCTTTTTATACGGCCCGCAGCTCTACCGACCGTGTGCTGACTCTAATAGTTCAGATAATCAAGACATAAAGTTAAATTTGTTAAGGGCATAATCGAATTGATTGACATAACTCGAATCTGAATTTATACAACGTAATTGGAATTTGTGAGCATATTTGAATTGATTCGAGATCGTGGAAATATTGAATATGAAAGTGGGGAGTTGGGATGAATTTCAATGAATCAGAATCGACATATATAATGCTATATATATTGTATTTACATTGATCATCCATAAAGATTTGAAAGTTTTGAATTGTTAAATTCGCATGATTTGATTTAAACTAAATCGGAATGGATTTAGATAGAACCACTAAGCAATGAAAATGCAATGTGATTTTTTACCAATGCAGCATCTATGATGATAAATAACAGAAAGAGGCAAGATCGGTAGTCGCTGTTCCACCGAGAAAAGAATTGAGGGAGTATGCGCGTCATATGCATTAATATCATTTTGAGCATGACTTTATCTTTGTATTTTAAAATAGTAAATTACGAAACAATGTTGTGTAATATTTTGAAAGGCATGGTATGCTATTTTGTGTTGAATTGTTTAAATGTTTAAGGTCTATCAGAAGGAACTAAAATGCTTCCAAGATATTTGAAATGGTTTGAATGAAATGTGTTTTAAAATGGGTGTTACATCCGTTGTCGACAAGGACCCTGTGGATCGTTTTATTGGCTACTATGGCTTTTATCACAAGTGGGTCACAGGCCGCGCTCTTCCAAGGTCGGCTCGTAAGGTTGGTGGTAGTATCCAACACTAAGTTTGATACCGTTTGTACTTCAAGGTTTCCCATCCGATGCCGTAAGTGGGCCTTCCCGGGTCGGTTAGACTCTCCGCTCCGTAAACCCTCCTAGATTACATGGACTCCTAAAGGCGCTGATGCTCGAACTCGGGTCGGGCCGGCGAGCGCCGGTGGTGGTCGGACTCGTTCGCCTTCAGCCACGTAACAGATGCCCACGCCGGATCAGTATTCAATTTCTTTCTTATCGGATGCAACATTCTGCTCGTGTCCGCCACCCGCGGAACTCGCTGCGCATTTGCATCGCCTCTTTTAGCCGGGTCCACCATCTAAGATGCCACCTCGTAAACCTTTCATGTTGCACCGCGTAGTGACCGCACACTGGGCGTCGTCGAGGGTATCACAGGTGAATATCACGTTATACCAAAGCTGAGGTGTCCGATGATCCCCGACGCTCCTCGTCTTATCTGGGACCGCTCTCGCTTTTCTCCGTCCTCCTTGGGGATCCGTCTCGTCCCATTGCCTCTTGGCTTCGTTTTTTTGCCGCCCGCTTTTCCTTTGGAGCGTAAAAGCTTTTGCTCGGGACAGAGGCCTTTCACCGCTGATATACTCCTGCTTTGGCAGGACCTCGTCCATGCTTGCCTCCAGATTCTTGAGATAGAGAATGACAGTCTTTTCGACCGCACCCCACCTCTCGCACGAGCGCACATGAACTTCTCGTCGAGAATATCTACCTTCAGCGACTCAAACCTCCGAACATATGACCTCGTGCTGAGAGCCTCGCTTTATGGTCGCATGCGATAACCTGCTCAGACGCCTTGTTCGATAAAGTGGGAGACGAATGCAATGGAAAGCCTGTAGAAAGATGAGATGGAAGACTACGGATTCTCGTTAAACCAAGCCAATGCCGGGCCTCTTTAAGATATAGCAAGACTCAGATCGTGACGGTCCTGATATCCATGCAAGCTCCATTTGATTTTGTGCGGCTTGAGGGTCTATAGGGTCTTTTGTTCGGCTCGAACGTATCGACCGCCAGATTCCGAAACTTTGCCTGAAGAGGGAAGTGCAAAGACTTCGCTGTGGAATGGGGATTCGATTTCCATTGTACTGTGGCGTCCATGAAGACTCGGAGCTCCTACTTTACCGGCTTCCTTCATGTGGTTGATTTCTTGGTCGGATGTCCCCGAACCCTACTCCCACTCGACCGCTCCTCCATCTCCCGCTCGATAGCCGATGGGCCCACGCCTTTGTTGTTCCTCGCCCGCTCTCCTCATCGCGGTCCTCTCCGGGGTCAAGGATCATGCCTCGTGTGGCTTAGTTTCTCCTTCTATTCGCCGACGAGGGTCTGAGGCTGCCTTCCTAACCGGGTTTTACCTTTCGGCCTCGTCGTGTCTCTCAAAAAGTTGTATTTGCTCGTGAGTTGCTCCAATTCTTTCAAGAAGTGTCGGGTTGCGATGCCAAGCGCCACTCGTCCCGTGCCGACCGCACGCGGCGGTGCTCCTGAGGTCACGTCTCGTCGCCTCGGCCGGGTCTTGCATCATTGAGGATTGACGCACCGCTTGTGTTCGGAGTTGATACCTATCAAATACTAAGAGGTCGGGCTTTGTAAAGGAACCGCTCCCACAAACGGCAACCGATGATGCTTTTCAACCGGAATCGGCCGAGCTTGGCTGAATTGCTAAGCCGGGTCCGGCCGATTCGGCACGTCAGCCTCTCCCAAAAAAACAAGAACAAAAGGATCATCGGGGCTCGCCCACATATTCTTCCGATGCCTAAGTCACTTTCCCGTGGGAAGAGAAGATCAACTTCTAGTGGAATGAAGTTTTATGCATATGTCTAATGCACCTCACTCAGCGGTGTCTCAGATTTATGTCTGATGATCATGATAATTTTCCTAGTTAGATGATGACACATAATAATATCTTTTATTGTTGGAGGATGATACGATATTCCTCCCATTGGGTGAGATATTTTCTTTCCTTATCGTAAACCGATTAATGTGTGATGATCGTGGGCCAATTAAAACATCCTACTTTCGATTTGTGGAGATTGTTGTTTTCCTCTTAATACCATCTCTGGCTACCGCCTTTAAAGGATGAGTTGGGCCCTCGTTTTGGGCCTGCATTTAGGGGATACCATTAAGGGCATGTCGCTAGTATTAGCCCGCTTTAACTCGACGCTGGCCATAGCCTCGCTCAGCACATTATTATTTGAAACCCCATCAGAAGTCATAATTTACCAGAAAAATTTCAAAGATTTCTTGTCACATTCATTTTTTTAATTAAAAAATGAAATGATTTTGATCTAACAGCTAGCTTTAACTTGTTATAACCGGGGAAACTTTGATGAACAATAATATGAATTCAAGAACATGAAGATAAAGAAATCATTATAAAAATGCAAGAGAGGTTTTAACGTGGTTCGACCAATTATGCTTACATTCATAGATGAGAGAGAATATTTCTATTATTCTTGAAAACACAGAGAACAAGATTGGAGTATCAAAGTATTGGGACGACTAGGAAAAATCACAAAACCCTAAGACACCCACAACACCGAGAGTAATTTGCAAAACTCTCTCTAATCTCTTAAACTCTTACATCTTTACACACACCCAAATCTTTTCATAACTTTTTCCTCTTAGACCCAAAATAATTATAAGGATAATCCTAAAACTTTCCTTATTTGCATGAACCTAATATTATAATAATAGAACAAATACGAATTATCCTATAAAATATTGTTTATAAAAGAACATACAAAATAGGAATTTGAAAAGTATTCTAACATAACCCAAAGATGCTCTAACTGTTAGAATTGGATTTAAGTCCACAAACGGGGCTGACCCGACCCAATCAAAAGGCATACTTTGTGGAATGAAAAATGCTGTCTCCACGTCAAAAGACGTGAAGAATAGTGGAGTAGTTTGATGGAATTCAAATTGTTGGAAACTGCTTAGAATAACCATCTTGATATTTAAACTGAGAAGAGACATTTTCTCTCGATATTTCTTCCATTTTAAAAAATAATTCTCTCCCAGAAAAAACATTAAAAAAGATTTAGTTAAAAACCAAAAACTCTACATCGTGAAGGTTAGAGGTATTTTCTAAGGGTGGTTCTAATTTTGTAGTTCCATTCATGACTCGAACAAAGAAGTTTTTTGGTGAAACAATTCGAGATCCAAGCTGCGCTCGTAAGTTTTATTCATTTTGAGTTTTAACAATGTGAAGTTTTGATGTTATCTCGGTAAAACAAGAAGGCAAATATCTAGCTCGAACCAAATCTATCATCGAATTTATATGTTTACACTCAGAATCAGAGAGAACAGAGAATAGAAGTGTCCCCAATATTTTTCATTAACTACAATTTTTCATTGAGCAATAAAAATTGTATTTTTTAGTAATTAGATGTTAATGGATCTACCAACATCTTCAAAAACAAAAACTCGGGTGTCATGGATAAAGCCTTGACTTTATATGCGCTTTTTCGTATTTTCCTTTTGTAAAATAACATTACATAATAAGTCATCAAATTTTAATTAAAGAATATGATTAATTTCTAAATTTCATAATAAAACTTGTAGTAAAATATTTATCTCGTCTGAACGATATCTCGTAAAACATCGACTATAATAAGATTTATGAAAATATTAAATTTATAATAAAATTATAATGAGTTAGTTTTAAGTTGTTATGTTATTATTATTATTAGTAGTTCAGAATTTTTTACTATTTAATTCACCATTGATACGTTTAATTTAGTGGTTAAGGGTCTGACGGGACATAGAAAAGAGACCAACCTCGAGAATACTAAAATATTATAATACAAAGTGAATAAATATAAAAAAAAAATTCACCATTCAAAAAAAAAAAAAAAAAAAAACAATAATTAAATGAACAAAATTTTATAATCTTATTCTTTATTCAATTCGTTAGCTTATATATATATATATATAGGTATATATATATATATATATATATATATATATATATATATATATAAATATATATATATATATATTAATCTTAAACAAGGTAGTTAGAAGGGGCAACAACATTAATTACTTGAAAAGAAGATTAGGAAGATTATTATTAGGGGTAATTGATAGGAATAATTCATAATTTGATCGGTTTTCTTTAATTAGTCTCATATACTGTTTAATTATGGATAATCTTATAGTTCGGGGGTCCTATATTCTATCTGGGTCCTGGTGATTATTATCTAATTTAGCTCCAAATTTTTAAGTTTTTTAAAAAAATTCAATTTTATCCCAACCTCTCTCTCCTTCCCCCAATTTGATACTCCTGGCACTGGTGTTTGTTCTATGAACACAGCAAAGGACCAAAACCGAATTGGTCTCAAACCTCCTACATCTGACTTCATGCCCCAGTTAAACCTCCTACAGCTGACTTCATATTCTTTATGCCATCAAATTCGAAACTGTCCTTTTTCCTCTCACTTGCTAAATTATATCAGGTCTTTAGATTTCAAAATGAGCATATTGTCGGTTCAATTTCATGTCGCCTATGCTGATGCATGAATATGTGGTGGAACATGGACAAATTTCCCATTTTTTTTCTAGGTAAATATTTTTTCATTCTTTGTCCTCGTTTGGATGGGACTTTGAACCCGATCCCTTCCTATACCCATCCCAACCCTTAACCATTAAACCAGGCCTCAAGGGAAATACATTTCCTTATTGTTTATTCTATTGTGAGTTTTCACTTCCACATGCGTTAGGCAAAATTGGTGGGTGCATGTACGATCATCCTTTCTGAGACACCTGCAAGACAATTCCCCTGAAGTTCCAATATATATGTCCTTAGTTTTGCACATTGCTGTACCTCATGCGCTTTCTTAATAGGGATCCGATGAAGCTAGACATTTTGAATCTCAAATGTATAGATAATGTAAGGTTCACCCAAACTTTCTCAAGCTTTGTAGTGTCTTCGTCGGTCCTGATTTGAACCCGATGGGGCCTGCCCGCGGCCAACTCGATCCACTTCAACATGCTCCACCTATAAGCACCATATCGACCTATGGTCATTCACCAGTTCAACATATTTATAACAAATTCTCTTATTTTAAAATATATTATTTAGAATATTTCCTACATGATATTTTCTATTTTAATTAGGGAATCTTGAAACAAAATTAAATTAATTAAGGAAAACATCCAAAAACAAATGATTTTTTTTTTACATTTAAACACTTTTAGTTACAATGTAGTAAACTGTTACCACTGAGACTCTAACTCGAGACCTCTCCTCACCTTATACCCTACCTTTTTGAACCGTTGAGTGTTCTACCACATGAATTAGACTTGATTACCCAAAAATAAATGAATTAAGTGACAAACTCTTATAAAAAATAGTCAAATTAATATAACCATTAAAACAAATAAATAAACGTAAGAAAGAAGAGAGATACTAAAGGTCATGAAGAAACAGAATTGTTTTTAAGATAAAAAACAAATTGATAATATTTTTTTGGTTGTTTAAAACCAAGATGTTTTAAAAAGTAATCTTAAATAAAATAAAAAATCTCTCATCGAATAAAAAAAAAAAGTGTTTGTTTTTATTTTGTATTAAATTCTATAAAATTATCTTAACATTAAAATTAAATCCTGTGTAAATCCACACAAAATTGAGACAAGGGAGGGGAAGATTCAATGGGAAAAAGCACAACCCCCTGTAGACTTGTCGACTTGAGGCCCAAATAGAGAAAAGAGTACGGGTCCCACTGTAAAAGCTTTGATCTGTGACGGCCCACATCGAGATGTTTGAAGCCCATATTCAATATATACCACAGGAAATAGGAATAGGATATCCCAACAAGGAAGAACTGAGGATGGTGAGGGTACACGAAAAAAAAGATTAGAAGATTATTATTATTATTATTATTATTATTAGGGGTAATTGATAGGAATAATTTATAGTTTGATCGGTCTTCTTTAATTAGTTTCATATAATATTTAACTATGAATAATCTTATGTTTGGGGGTCCTATATTCTACTGGTATGCGATTATTATCTAATTATTATCTAATTTAGCTCCAAAATTTTTAAGTTTTTAAAAAAAATTTAATTTTATCCCAACCTCTCTCTCCTTCCCCCAATTTGATACTCCCGGCACTGGTGTTTGTTCCATGAACACAGCAAAGGACCAAAACCAAAACCAAATTAGTCTCAAACCTCTTACAATTGACTTCATGCCCTAGTTAAACTAGCCAATTAAACATATGTCTCATTCTCCATATTCCTGAATCTAGAGAATCTTCCAACTCTCATCTTCAGTTAAACAGTTTGGTTGGTACAAGAAGGCTATGTGAGGCCACCGCTTTTTCCTTCTTATATTTGATAAACCCTCTCCATTACCTCATCATCACTTATCTTCTTACATTTTTTCCTCTGCTATGGAGAATGAGGCATCAATTTGATTAGTATTTGTTGTACAACTCAAGTAAGGGATGTTGGAATTGTTGAGATAGAGCCCATGCCATTAACAATCAAATGACCCCTAACACCACCATGATGATAAACCTTTTTTGCGAGCCTTTTTTTTCGCCCATGCCCCCTATACTTATATGGACACAACTGAGAGCATCTATGGCTACAAGCAGACCGACTTGGATTAGACCCTTGCCGAACAATAGTGCACTTGATGGGTACCCCCATTTTGTTCTCAGCCTGCAAGAACAAGCTCAATAAGTTGTTCATCGTTTACTTCGTTAAATGATGATTTTATTTGTTAAGATTCGTGCAAATTAAAATTTGATCTTAGAAAACACATATCTCAATAAATAAAATCATTATCTAACTTAAAAACTCATTTTCATATGAGAATGAGTTTTTTATAACTGAACCCTACCAAAAAAAATACTTTCAGATAAAAATGCCCTTAGGTATTTAGTTTTAAATGAGGGGATTAAACAAAATGACCTTAGGCATTTTATTATCATGTTAGGGGATTTACCTTTACACTTTTAGGGACACTTTTGTCGGAACCAAAACATTTTCATGGTTGCTTTTGAAAAATATTAGTTTTACAAATAACTTTTGTTTTTATCCCTTCTAAACGATTTTCTCAAAATATAAATTATTTCCGTAGTTGATATTTAAAGATAATAATTTATGTTAAGTTAAATATAGATGAAAAAGTCATTTCAACTTTATCTTCAAATATATCTTTAAATTAATTTAAATAAAAATGATTTTTTTTATTTAAGATAAATTTTCTTTAAAATTTTTTTATTAAAAATACTGCAATTAGACTAATATTTATTTATAATTATAATTAACTAAATTAATTTTGTATATAAAATTGAAGATAAAAATTAAAATATTTCTTAATTAAATCTAACTTATATAAATGTTATAATTAAACCAAATTCCTCTGCTTAATCTAATCACATACATATAGTATAAATAAATTGGGTAGGAAATTAATTTCAAATACATAATCACATACATATATAAATTCACCCTTGCCGCTCTCCGCTCCCTAATCGCAGAAACCACTCCCATCGTGAAGTGTGACCAGCCTTCCCGACCGATCACCTTCCACCTGGGCTTCCCCGACCGACCTCCACGCCGGCTTCCCACCGGCTTGGGCTTGCAAGTTCTTAATTTCTTTCACTCACAATCGCTGCAGATTACCTATTACCTAGGGTTAGAAAACTAGTGGATCCTCGGGTAAGGTGTCGACTTTTTTGTTCTTTTGAAAGGAATATCGATTTCTAAGTGAAAAATGATTTTTTTGTTGCTAAGGGTAAGAAAGGATTTAAAACATACTTAATCGTGTTTTTCTCTTCTTCGTAATTTTTCCTTATTCGTAATTTGACGAGCTGCTAAGGCTTTCTGAAAGGAGACACCCATCGCCCACGGCCTTAAACTCGGGGTCCAAGAGCTATGGGAGACCCATATTCCATAGGAAGATCTTGTCGATGAATACATTCATCATTTCGCAAACTTGGGTCCAAATTGTGGTATTGAATCCCAAGGTGAATTGATAAACTGCTAGTCAGGAGCAAACAGAATGAATCGTGATTTCTGGCTGTGGAATGGCGCCTCGGGCAAGACGACTCTTGCCAAGAAGGTTTATGACAACAAAAAGGTCGTGGAACGCTTTGTTTACCGTGCAGGGAAGTGCGTCCTTCTCTTATCTAGTCTTCTTTAAATAATATGTTGTCACACCCCGAATTCCACCGGTGTGATTTATGTTACTATTTTACCACCTGATTTTTTTTTTTTTCACAACTTAGTCTAAACTCCACTTTGAGTAAATCACCTGAAATGTAAATAAAACACTACTCCAAGTCTCCAAACATACACACATATCGGTACATAGTTAATTCCTCAATGTACCTAAACTATACACTTACACTTGATCGCCAACATTTATACAAAGTTCCAAAACTAGTGGCTAATAAGCCAAATATACAATGATCCACAAAAGATACCAACCGTCCAAAATCTAGTGTGAATATCCACATAACACTAAATAGTCATCAAGATGTATGCTCAACCACCAAACAAGCCAAGGTTGGCATACAAACTTCCCATCCGCAAAACCCTGGCTGTGTCCAACTTCCATGTCACGCAGCCTGGGCCTCCTCGTACCGCATCTAAGGTGGAGGGAAATAATGGGGGTGAGTTCGACAACTCGCAGGAATCCCATAACAAGCCATGCTCATAAAAACATTTCACTTTATACATAATTCAAAATATCTCAAAACGTGAGCATTTTACAAATAATAGGTTGGTGATGGAAACACATGAATGCAATACTACCACCATCTCAACCCCTCATCAATGACTATTTTGGGCTTTCACCCAGGGACTAGCCGATCATCCTAAAACAACGACAAATTGCTGGACTTACTACACCTGTGGATATGCCTGGCATCCCGTATATCCGTGACCTTTCCGACTACAACCCAGTGGACTTAGTCATCAGCCTGCGGTCCACTAAGCATCAATCCCACTCACACGCTCCTTCATACCCATGTCATGTTTAAAACAATTTCACAAAGCATTCAACCACATGGATATTTAAAACATCATGCGTAACAAGTAATTCAAAGATTTACATATATAAAAATATACATTTATATATCACTAAAATCACACTACCAAAGCAATCTTAATGGTACAAAATTCCCACAACATCAAACCACAAAGACAAACTGTGAGAAGGTTATAAGATCCTACCTTCCTTTGGATTCAAAATCCAAGTCTCCCAAGGAAGTCAAAACCTCGAGGCTACTCCAAAGGATCTCGCAAATAACAAGTCATAAGATTCCTTAGCCTCACAACTGCGGTCAATAAAAATTACTTAAGTGGTTTATTACTATCACCACTGACTCACATATTGCATATATTTGTACCACTGTTTAACAAACCTTGATCCCCCAGTGCACTCTCTTACATATAGGATGTTAACACCTGTGGAGTTATTCTGAAGCAAACACACTCAAACCTTGTACCCTTTTTTTTTAACCTATCTCAGACCCTTTCTCACCTTCTAGATTTTGACCAGCCATACATGCTTTTTTGTTCATTGTGGTCTTCTGACCAAAAGTTCCCCCTATCTGCGGCATACAGCCTCTTAAATCAAAGTGTTGGATCTCAAAATCAAGAGTTATGGTTTTACACTCAGCCTCCAGAGACTCATTTCCTAGAGATGAGTGTGTGCCCTCTCTTCACCCTCGCTGACGAAATTAGCAGAACCAAATGAGCCATAATTTGTGTATCTTACTTTTTCTTGAGTTGCCCTTATGTGGCTACTTTGAGAAGGATTTTGAATCCTCCATTTGGATCGATCTTGACTTATGACTGCGAAGCAGGAGGCTGCTCAGGCAGAGGACGGAAATCTGTATCTGACTTTAAACCTCAAATTCAGGGGTCTTATGATGAGGATTTAGTTCTTGATTTGCTTCTTGACTGAAGGGCTAGGTCTTGGGCTTCGCCAGCTGGAATCACCATTGGATGAAATAGGCATGGTGTTATACGGCTAAAAATACTAACAACTGGTCAAAGCAGAAAATTCCCGACCCTTGTGCGAATTATGATTTTCTGCATTTTTCGCTAAGTTTGGCTCAATCAACTCGACACTCAAACACATCAAAGCCACTCTATTCAGCCAACATCTTCCAAAACATCCTTAAACAAGATCTAGGGTTTTGCCGACATCACTCATTGATCTAAGGTCGGGATGGAAACCACAACTTTGAAAAGAAGTTCATGAATCATGCCCCTCTATACAAAATCCTCAAATCCTTACACCGATAATCAAGGATTTGGGGTTTTACCACCATATCCTTCAAATCTGGGGTTAGGAGAGAAGTTCACTGACCAAGCCCTGAAAAGAATATCATACAAAGAATGACCAAAACCACCACCTTTTGGCTGATCTCATGCTCATCTCTTCTTTTTCTCCTTCTTCACTTCTTGTGTACTATTCTCCCTCTTTTTCTCCTCCTCTTCTTCACGTTTTCCTAACTGTTGAGCAAAAATGAGAACTAACCTTTTGCTAGACTAGTTTTTGTGCTTATACCAAACTTTTTGACTTTTAGGTTTCCTTAACTAGTAACTTTAAACCAATTAACTCTTCTATGCAATATGTCACGTTGATGTATATATTGACCACTAGACTCATTAATGACCAGGGTCCTCAGTGAGTAAAATTTGCAGTTTACCCTTGGCTCTGAGTAATAATGGGTTCCTCGTTTATTTTGAAAAATAATATTTAGCTATTGTAATAATTTGATGTTTGCATTCTCCGCCAAGGAATTTAGTCCACAAAAAATTAAGCCCAGTATAACACAATGAGAGGTTCAAGTTGCCCTCTTTGACCATTAAAGCTAAGTTCCCAATACATGGCTTCTTCCATAAAGTGGTGAACCCATAACACTAGAGGAATAACTTTAATTTCATAACCATGCGTTCTTAGCCAAATCTAAGAATCTTCCAGCGTAAACTCTTGCGTATTTCATATTCTGCTATAGTTTGGTTCACCTTAAATAAGTGTGTCTTGAGAACTTATGCACATTTGAAACTCTTACTTATGAAGCAGGGAGACGTGGAATGCGTGGTGTATCTGACTGTGAGTGGGAAGAATATGGTAGCTACCTCTCCAACTCTGGAGATCTCGGCGGACGATGTACTTTGGGGCGGTTCCCGCACTTACGAGGCACCGCTGCGGCGACGCCATGAAACACATGGTCCCGACTGAAACTCGGGGTCTCCTCCACATGGTGCGCATGCTTTTACTTGCTGTTGTGACCTTTATGCGAATCCCACCGCCATGGCTTCTGTGGTTCTGTACCAACCAGACCGGTCAGTAGCTTCTGGATTCGATTGACGCATGGCGATCATGGCTTGCCAAAGGCTGTATGGGTGCATCTAATCTTTGCTGTTGTTATTGCTCATGAGCTCAATCAGAGGCAGTGTTCACCCAACTCCTGGAAGTCTGCTGCACGCCACTCTAACATATCTTCGGAGATAAATCACTCTCTCGGATTGTCCAGGCGGTCTGAAATTGAAATCGCATTTTCCGACCTCGACTCTGTTCCCGAGTACAATGAGAGACTTAAGGCAGGGGCGTGAGCATAGTGTCCTGTCACGAAATGTTGGAGGAATGCACATGCGGCCTGCGATCTCCACCATATAAACACTTTCAGTAGAGGCGTTGGTGGTGTGTGCGAAAATATCTTTGATTGTTGACTGTCATTATATACACACATCTTTCTGGTGGTCTTGAGAAAGAACCAGTCCACGAAGTCCATTAATCACATGGTCATTTCCGTTAGCGATGGTGCGACGCATGACCTGAATCTCGCAGTATGTTTCATGTTGGCGTCGAACGCGGAGACGGCTTCGTGCGTCTCTCTTATCGTATAAAATTGGCGCCTCGAGTCATGGTACATCTTACGTCTGGGGGATGTCACCCAGTAGAGGCAAGGAAGTGAGCTTCCACTCATCACCCTCCCACTCTCAGCGGTAAATCATCCAGGCGCAATGATGTGAAATAGTTCCTCATTTATGAATAGTCACATCAGGTCATGTGAAGCTTCTGCTTGTGGCGTGTACCCTGGAAACTTCTTATCACTCTCGACTCGATGACTCTTGTCAAGCGTTGGGTTTGACTACTCAGTATCAGTACCTTAGAGCTCATCCCGTAAACCTGGATGGAACTAATGCAGTCATAATCAGCACATCTTCCACTCATGCCATGAGCATAACCATGATTTTTCTACCAGGCGTGAGCCACATTGCTTTGGGATGGTATTAGAAAAGTCCGAGATACCAGGTGTCTCCGTCCATCTTCTCTTTACGGCGTTCAAATCTTTCTACGAGGTAAAGATATATTTCAGAGCTCTTGTGGTCCGGCACTTCTAAGCTTTCGCATGGTGGTGCCTGTAACTTCAAAAACGAACACCATGTGACTCAAATCATGTGTGGGGTAATTCTCTTCATGTTTATTCGGTACTGGGGGCATGAGCAACCCTAAACCTCCTTTGCGCCATTGCCACCCAAACCAACCTCGGCATCACGAAAGCAGTGTACTTTTCCTTTCGGGTAATGCAAACCATATTATTGTGGTCAATCTCTTTTCGGCTCTGGAAGGAGACCTCTCACCCCCGTGATTCAGTCCGGCTCGCTTCCCTTGCGTGTGACTGTGCGGACATGCGATCAAGGAGAAGTTCTCAAACTCAGCCGTAGTAATAACAGCCAACGAAAGCTTCGTATGCCGAAGGCGCTCTTGGTAGCTCCATTGCATCGACCTCGACCTTCCGGATCGCTTTGAAATACCTTCCTTCAAACTGCCGTGCCCCACAGACTGGTTTCTTGTAACCGAAATCACTTTTCCGACTTGGCGCTGGCGATGCTCTCGTGCTGTGGCGTCATTTGTAAATGTTGCTCGTACTCGTGGCTCGCCGCCGAATATATCGAGGATGTGATGCGAAACAACTACCACAAGCGATCCAAATACCGGGCCCGATATATCCATTCGCCGAGGATCATGCAAAGCGGTGGGCATTGAGTGATCGAACGCGACCTTGAGCTTCGAAGTGTCGCCTCGTCGCGGCGTAGTCTTGAGATGTACGATTAAGGTACTCTCAGCGGGCCAAATGCCCGGATCTTAAATCAATTTTGAGAAGTAACAAGCCCAGTTAGTGATGACAAATCTCGATGCTGAATGGGCGTTACTCGTGTCGTAACTCGTTTCAGCCGTGGCGTTCGTCGCCTCTTTTCTGAACAATGCTGGGCTGGCGGGTGCACCATTCGGATGACCACTACCACAGTTCACAGGTTGTTTGGCGGGTTAAACTCCATGGCTTCATTTGGAAGACATCGGAATGAACTCTTTGAAATGGATCGAGTGCAGGGATACAAAGTGGTCGATCATCTCTCTATGAGGTAAATCATGACGGCTCATGGAAATCGCATTCGACGAATCACGCGTGGAATCTGATCCATGATGCCTTCCTTTTATACTCGAGTCATAGTAAGAGAGTGGCATTCCAGGTCTTTCTCAACCACTTTTCCCTGAGTCCTACATCAGCGATCGAGTCGACCACACTGATCCGCATAGAAGCGACACGTGACCCATGACCAATGCGAAGGTCACCTTCTTTTGAAAGAAAGCAGTGCAGATTTGCGTGATGTTAGGTAGCTTGATCGTTCCCACAATCCGTCAAACAACGTCATCGGTAGAATTGCTAAATTCGATCAGACTTGGTAATCACCCAGCCATTCAACACACAACCAGCGCATCCCCACTTGGCTTGTCATGCCCATGGGTGCCGTGACAAAGGACAAGAGGAGGTGGTTGCAATCTCTAAATCCAAGTGAAACAAAAGAGTAGACATAAATGAGCGGGGATTCTTTTGGATGAGCAACACATGTGCCCAGTGCTATAACGTAAGCCACTTTTATTAGCAGCACACTAGGCCTCACGGATCTGTTTGTATAGCAAAACTCTGCTCTGAGACCTTATTTGAGTAGATCTGGTCTTCCCGCTCTTGGGATCTCTCCCTTGGAGGTATCCTCCTTGAACACGCGGTGGTTTGCTTGATCGAAGCCCTTGAGGAGAATTTGGGTGTTCTGCTTGTTGTTGTAACAGGGCACCACCTCCTCAAGTGAAATCTGTCGCACCACCCTTTCATCTGGCATGTCAGGGGCCCGGAGTGTCCCCATTGCCTCTATGAAACAGCCACTGTGTAGGCGGCTGCGTAGTTAAATCGCTTGGGTGACCGCTCTTATCCTGAGCTGGGAGTACCAGGCCACGGGTTGTTTTGCTTTCCCTTTGTGCCTCCCGACACTGCTCCTTTCCATGGGGCTGGGTGCACCACCTCCTTTGTGAGTGCATGACATGGACACACACGAGCTGAATGTTAATTTCCGGACCCTCTTGAGCGTTTAAAACCTCATGTGCAGCTTGCCTGTATGTTGGCTACCATCACCAGATATGAGAAGTGGTCAGGAGCATGCTGGGGTTGGGTCTTCTGGCTGGGATGCACTGGGCTGGAATCTCTTAAATATCATCAGCGGCCTCAGGAAGTGCTTGGCCTGGGGTGGCTCCTCAGGCGGGTCACCCGTGAGAGGCGAGGCGTGGGAGAGGCAACAGAAGAAGAAAGCGGCGGCGGCGCGGCGTCGGACCTGCTCTTGGCACCATATCCCACCAATGACCGATACCGTCCCTGACGCAAGGAAATTTCAGAGATACTCTCGGCTCCTCGGGACTGGGTGTCAGAATCTTTGTAAACTATTGCCAATGCCAAACCTGGAGGTTAGTGCCATACGAAATAACGGAGTGGTGACGAATCCTTGCGTCGGTGCAGTCGTCTTCTTGGGTGACCTGGGATAACATTTACCACTCTCTCCGACCTATCCTCTTGCCTTTGGTGAAGGGATCCCTCTGAGTGTCTGACCCTTGGTGAAAATCATCTTCCTTTCCTGTCTATTTTGTCTATAAATATGGGAAAGAACGTTAAGTTATCCACTGATGTCATAGGTAAGAGCAGTAATAACTCGAGGGTTCTAAACATCAATTTCCATAGATATCTGATCTACCTTTATTGGCTGTATCTGTATTTAGGAACTTGATTTACGCATTCAGTCTTTGCACTAACTTAAACACATTCAGAAAAAAATCATACAAGCATTATAATATCTAACTCATTATATCGTAGCGATCACATAACATATTATCCACGTAGTCTGTAAACAATAGTATCTTTAAATACTCCCGCTAAATGGCTATCCACTGGAAGCCTTATACCATATCATATAAAATCATATCATCTCTCAATAACCGCAGAGGCTTCAGCACTAAAATCTAAAATCTGATCATAACCAAAGTGTGCCTAGGAATCCTTTAATGTATCTATTAGATTTTTCTTTTCATCCAGGATTTATCATAACTCGATCTGACTTGTCACACCACTGAGATTTCCACCGGTGTGATTTTATGTTATATTTGCCACAGATTTTTTTTTCACGGCAGTCTAAACTCCACTTTGGTATCCTACCTGGAAATGTAAATAAAACACTACTCAAGTCTCCCGAACCTTTTTATATCGGGGCCTGAGTTGAATTCCTCAGTGTGCCAGCTGTACACTTACCTTGATCAAAACAACATTTACACAAAGTTCCAACTGAGTGGCTACCTGATGATATAGTGATCCCACAAAGATACCAAGCGTCCAAAAATCTAGTGTGAACCATCACATAACACTAAATAGTCTCGTCAGATGTTTAATGCTCCACGACCGCAGCGAAGCTAAGGTTGCTTTGACTCTCCATCCTCAAAACCCACTATGAGGTCCAACTTCCATGTCCATATGAGCTAGTCGTACACGCATCTAAAATTGGAGAAATAATGGGGGTGAGTTCGTGACTCGGTGAAGTGAATCCAGTAACAAACCTTCTTTCATGAAACATTTCGATTTATGCATAATTAATCTCTCAAAGCATGACATTTTACAAATAATGGGTTGTTGATAGGGCTCACGTGAATGCGTCTTGCCGTCTCGACCTCGTGATAGCTATTTTGGGCTTCCATACCCGAGGAGACTAGCCGATCATCCGAACAGCAACAAGTCACCCGGGACTTACCTTGGGATGCCCACATCGTATATCTGTGACAACTACGGGACTACAACCCCGGGGACTGGATGGCCAAATCCATTGTGTCCCTTTATCCAATCCAGGACTCTCACACAGTCTCCTTTGTATCATGCTTTTTAAAACAATTTCTAAAGCATTTCAACCACATGGATATTTAAACATCATGTACCAGTTAATTCAAGATTTCCATATATATAAAAATATACATTTATATATCACTAGAAAATCATACAGTCAAAGCACGGAGATGATACAAGAATTCCCGCGACATCAACCACAGTACAACCGGGAGAAGGTTATAGATCCTACCTTCTTGGATTCAAAAGTCATAGTCTCCCAAAGTCAAAACCGAGGCTACTCGAAAGGATCTGAATAGTGTAGATTCATGGCCTCCTGTCCAGTGTCGGTAAAAATTACTTAAGTGGTTTATTACTTTGTCTTACTAAATACCATATTCTTATACCTTCAACATAAACCTTGATCCCCAAATTGCACTCTCTCTGCACTAGGATCGACATTTAACACCATATTCCAGGGTTACACAAACAACACACTCAACCTTTACCCACTTTTTTTTTTAACCTATCTAAGACCCTTTTTTCTCAACTGGTGCAAATATTAGCCATACATGCTTTTGCTCTTGTGGTCTTCTGACCAAAGTTCCCTATCTCTTAGCTTTCCCCAGCCTTAAATCAGGTCATTCGGACCTCAAAATCAAGAGTTATGGTTTTACTTTCGACCTCCAGAAATTGGCCACCTGGGACAGAATATGTGCCCTCTCTTCTTCATACTTTGACGAAATTGTGGGAACAAATGAGGCCATAATTTGGCCATACTTTTTCATGAAGTTGCTCCCTATGTGGCTACTTTGAGAAGAGTTTTGAATCACTCATTGGATCGATCCTTGACTTATGACTCAGCAGGGAACTGCTCAGAGCGAGGACAGAATCTGTATCGACTTTAAACCTGAAATTCAAGGTCTTATGGTAGGATTTAGTTCTTAGATTTGCTTCTAGACATTCAAAGAGCTAGGTCTTGGGCTTCTTCTCCAACTGGAATCACCCAAATTGGATAAGAAACCAGGCATGTTATGGCCAAAATACTAGCCTAGTCAAAACAGAAATTCCAGCCCTTGAAAAATGCCCGGTATGATTTTCCCATTTTCCATAAGTTTCCAACTCAATCATCAACATAAACACACATCAAAAGCCACTCTATTCAGCACAACACATCTTCAATACATCTTAAACAAGAATCTAGGGTTTGCCAGCCCGTCAGCTCAACCCGTCTAAGGTTAGGATGAAACCAGCTTTCAAAAAAAGAGAAGTTTCATGAATCATACCCTCTATACAAAAATCCCCTCAAATCCCCTTACACAAATAATCAAGGATTAGGTTTCTCATATCCTTCAAATCTAGGGTTGGGAGAAGTTCCCCAAACCAAACCTAGAAAAAGAACCATCTTCTGAATCAAACCAAAAACCCTTGCCTTTTTTGAACGATCTCTTTTCCTTCTCTTCTTTCCTCTTCACTTCTTCTTCTTCTTCTCCCTCTTTTCTCACCTCTCTTCTTCACGTTTTCCTAACTCTATTTGAGCAAAAATGAGAACTAACCCTTTGCTAGACTAGTTTTGTCTTATACCAACTTTTTGACTTTAAGTTTCACTAATAGCCTTTAAGCCGTGCTCACTTTCTATTTATATCACATTCCCAATCATATGTGACCACTAGACTTTCTCATTAATATTGAGGTCCTCAAGTGAGTAAATTTACCAATTTACCTTAAACAGTATTAAGCAGGTTCTATCGTTTTATTTTGAAAAATAATATTTGCTTCATTGTAATAATTAGGTGTTACATATGTAGTCTTCTTTAAATATTTAAACATAGTAGTGAGGCATTTTTCTCGAGGTTGAGAGCGTTTAATATGCGGTTGAGGTGCATCGAAGCTATCTCGGTGGGCAGTTCAAACGCGAGCTCGAGAATCTCCCGAGGCTTCACGATTCTTGAAGTCTTTGTTGCCCTTTATACAGAATTTCATCAAAACATTTCAGGTTTGTTTCTCATACTTCACAACCTTTTGTTATTTTTTCCTTTCGGAAGGGATGTGAGTTAGAATGTTACTGTTTTTGTTCAATGTTGGAAAGCCTAGGTGTTTGAGTGGATTTTCATGTATCTTAGATTGTTTAGCAATTCTATCTTTGATTTTCCTTACTTAAACTTATAGGTTATGTCTATAATGGCACCTTTGCAGGTCCTATTTAAGTTATTCATATTTTACTCTGTGAGGAAGGATATATTATTAATGAGTTGATTGATTTTGATTCGAAAGTGAATTATCTTTATATAACACATGGATACGGTGCGGAGCCCGTTGAATAGAATTTTCTTAGGTCTTTGAATGTTGCAATACTCTATCTAGGATTATTTTCCAACATATGAATATGAAAAAAGAAACACTATTAAAGTATCGAGGGTGAATTGATTTTATACGATGATCCTCTCCTTGATTCATAATTTCCAGAAAGTGAAATGATTCAGTAAATGCCTTGGATTATATCCTCTGGAGTAAAGATGGGAGAGTTCAAAAGAGAAATTTAAAAAGTAAAGGACATAATGCCAACTTGAGAGGGAAAATCACATCCATCCTCCTCTTAGCTCTTCCTTTGTTTTGGGTGGTAAAGTGCAAAGCTTTTGTAGTGTTAAAGTAAGTTGTTGAAATCCTGATATCACGCCATTGGAGTGGGATGTTGTTATTTATTATATTATGTTCTATTTTGCTTTTGAATGGCCTTCTTGTTGCTATTCTTGCGCATTAGCTACCTTGTTAGGCGCTCACTACGCCACATTCACCCTTTCCTCCACCATACGTGACGCCACAGCAAAATTAGTTGACTACAGATCAGCGGAGTACAAGTGGAGTCGCAGGTTACCGGCCACTTCAGAAAGGTGGACGAGTCTCCTTTGTACGGGAGCTCTACCCAGCCATCACATAAACACATCCCCCAACGATCCGATATATGCAATATATATATCCAATATGGCCACTTGGCCCATAACAGTACTCAATATGCATATCCAAACTATATCCAATAGTTTCAAGAGTTAATAAACTACTCTTATACAATACATATATTAAACTTAAGGTTACAGCCATTTAAACATCAAAACAAAAGCCACATTTCGGCTTTCTTCAGCCTTCGGCCTCTGGGGCGGCGGTCTCTGTACAGCTCACATTTTTGTAAAGGGTCCACGTGAGGAATTGAGCTAAAGCTATTAGGAGAATCATACTAAAATGGGCTGCACTGCACCACCCCAAGTGCGGTCTGTGTTCCAAATTAAACACATTCAAGCAAATGCATGATCCACACTTGAATATGCATGACCCGACTCGGATCCAGGAGTCCTCAGACTCTCACACTCGCTAAGCCTTGTATGAAATTATTGTGTTATTAGTGGACAGCCCTCCGATGAATAGCATATATATCGATTGGGTAGCTCAGGCGTTGATATATATTGTGTTTGTGAGGACTACCCTCGGAGTAGATAAATACCAGGCGAGTAGCTCGACTGGTTGATATATTATTTATTTGTGGACTACCACCAGATGAATATCAATTGGGCCGCTCGGAATAGTTGATATTTTTGGTTTGTGGACACCCTCAGATCATTAATATTTTAGACTACCCTCAGAAACAGTTCTCTTAGAACCCCTCAGCCACTCACTCTATCTCTCTAGGATACCCGATTGCATATGAAATGCGTATGATGCCATTTCAATCATTCATATAACACATGCAAATATATAAACATGAATATACTGTAAAAATCATCACTTTCAAACATGTTATGTATTTATACATTTTATTAACAATTAGCTCACTTGGGCTAATGATCAACACGAGCAATTTAATTTAAATGCAGCTCAAACTGACCAGTATTTTCTGAATATATTTTTAGAACAACATTTGAATATTGAAACCTCGGATTTACTATTCCCAAAAATCTAAATCGACGGTTCATAGTGAACCCGCAATCCTGACCATTCAGGCCCCGATGCATACCTAGCAACCATTTATTTGTAAGTTAACACAAACCCACCCACTAGAAATTACGGGCATCGCGGATGGCCCACGTGATCTCGAAGAATTCACCTGTTCGGTCCGTGTTTTGGGATAGATCCACGACTCATTCGAAGGCATTTTCCATGCAGATACATGATTTAAACAACATTTCAGAATTTAAAGACCCAGGCAACCTAAATTTGAGTCCATGGCCATCAGAAAATCCCGAAAAATTTCCATGATTCGGTCCGGCATTTTGGGGTGATCGAGTGACCCCTCACGACCTCGAACCAGCGAAACATGAAAAACCCTTAAAAATGGGAATGCAAAACACAGTAGAGAAAAATCCTACCTCTTGGAGTTGTCAAAGCTTCATAAACGGGGTCCAACGTAGCTGCTCGGCGTGAAACGCTTTTCCCTCTTGCTCGTGAAATCCAGCGGTCGATCGCGTGTATTTCTAGAGAGAAGTGGAGACTCTCTCTCTAAATCCCTCATTTCGTTTTTAGCTAAATCTCTCTCCTTCACGTTTGCCCTTTGGTGGCAGGAGATGACCTTTATGGCACCATTTGTCTTTTGGCGGCAAAAATCCGTCCGTAATGACCATTGTTATGTCTCCCTCTTTCTGATTTGATATTCGGCACTACCTCGTGTCCATTTTCATCATTTCTCTTATCATACCACTTATGTTTACATGGTACATACTGACTTCATGCCACTTTAATCTGGCATCGAAAATCGATTCTGGCGGCGACGCGTCACCTCGAAAAGCGTGTGAATCATTATCTGACCAATTAAAAATTTTATGTGCTAACTAGATTTAGAACGATTTCGCGATCAGATAGTTTTGTCCTGTAAGGATCTGAGGTGGTCACAGTTTTCAACCGTAATTAAAATTTTTAGCAATCAAAGTCGATTTTGCCTGTTCGAGGAAGTGTTTCTTGGGTCTTACATTCTCCCACACTCCTTAAAAGATTTCGTCCGAAATTCGAAGCGATCTTTATCAAACACATGCATATCACGACGTGCACTATATCATGCATATAAACTAGTCATTTGAAATAAGCGACTAAACTCACGTACACCTTCATCTCTAAATGAGAGAAGGGATAGGTGCGCATCTCGTGTCTTCGCATACCGTTGACTCACGCCACTCGCGATGTGAGTAGCATTTGGATCACGTTTATCAATGCACTGCGGTCCTCTCAGAGGTCCCATGATTGACCCTCAAATCCTCCTCAATCCACCTCATGGGTGGATCTGGGTACTCAGGGCGTGGGGCGTGGCTCCTGCCAGGCATTTGGCATCGGGCGATACAATGCCAGCCAGATGCGCCAGTGATGCCTATCTCTGGGTATCTTCGAAGGTCAGTAAACCTCGTGGGCTTCCGCGCTTGCGTTTGAGCCCTTCCCTCTTGAGGTATCCGCGAGAAGGCGTGATCACCGACCTCGAACTACAGGGTCGAGCGTCGGTACATGCCAAGCTCCTGTTGTCTGGCGTGAGAAGGCCGCTGTCATATTAAGCTCACCTTCTCGGAGGTGTCTTAATCAAATGGGACGAGTGATGGATCTCTCTCCCTTTCCGGATCCATCTATGTGGGTGACCTACAGCGGCCTCCCATCCGTGTGACTCATATGGTTACTTTGATAAATGCACAGCCTTTAATAAGCGACTGTTGGCGATTCATCAAAGATGATCGTCTCGCCTGATCCGGGACGCATGTTGTTATGACATGCCCTCTAACACCGTGTAATCATACACAGCGCCACACACCACCCTTGCTGGGTGTAACCAAGCGCTAACCTCTCAGAGTCCAATCAGCGACGATCGATGGTTGTGACTCAGTCATCTGTGCGACGCCATTCGCGACTGCCGACGACGGCACTGGCCTGGTACCGAAAGGGTATCGACCCTCGAGTCGCTGGGCTCCACATCACTCCGCTCTAAGTCTGATAACTAAATCACTGTGTCACATCTAAGACACGTAACTAAACTTGCCCGACCCTCTTGTTAAGTTCAAACTGTGATCTCATTGGACATGGTGCAGGAACCAGCTCGGCCACACTCTGCATGAGTGGCGGGGCCAGGCCCTCTGGTGCACCCACTCTTGGGATCCACATGGCGGGAATCCGGAGATCTCCTGTTCATGATAAAATTTCTCCAGATTTGACTCGCCCCCACATCCCCAGGGAAGGGAACATCACATCTTGACCTGAGGCCTTGGCCTCTAGCCAGGCTCCCAGGTGGCCAGTGGCTGGGGTGGCATTAGCCGGTGGAGTCCTCAGATCTTAAGCAAGCTTGGAGTAAAGTTTGTCCAACATCCATGTCATTGACATCATGACCAATAAGTCTCTGCCCCTAAGGTCACTAAACTACCAACATGTGATATCACGAACGACCCCACTACGGCCTCATGGCTATATGTGTCTTTGAAAGTACTTGTATAGCACTTAGGCCTTCAATCAGTTACTCACGACCGATGCCCAGGGTGTGGAGGAACCAGTTGTCTCTATCATGTTCTCACATTGGCGGGTATTGTCCCCCAGTGGGATCCACATCTGGGAAATCCATTACGCTCGTACTCGATCATTTGATCAAATAATTAGTATGAAGCAGAAGTCTTCACCTTTCTTTCACAGTGGGAGAAATTTTGGTCTACTCCCCTCTTTGCTATGACACAGCGTACCCAGAGTGTTCCCATTGTCTCGATCTCTCTGCGATTAAAGTTGATCCCGACCATGGGTTCGTATCCGTGGCGAAATCCTACCGATCACCGAATGGGCGACTTATTGTATATAGCATCTCATGTGCCTGTGATCGAGTGCATTGTTATCTCGAAGATTGACATTCGGTCTCGGCGCATCGCTTTCCGCTTCTCCCAGGTCGATGACGCTCACGATCGCGACACCGCGTGTCGAAAAATCTCACCTCAGGTAGCGAGCACCGCGCGCGACGGCGTCTGGCCGATGACCATCTTGCTTATTTGAAAAATCTCAGTGATACTCATTGCCGGCTCCCCAGTGGTAGATCATGTCTTGTCTACGAACTTCGACGATCATGCGGGTTGAACTACCACGCGGTAGTCCGTGAATATTTGGCGCGTTAAATAAAATCCGAGCATCGCGTAAACTCAGTACCCGTGATGTCCCTAACGTCTTAGGGATGTACCATCTCTAACACCATTTGATGTGGCGATCTGAAGATACATCTTGGAAGTAGGCTGTAACTCCTCGGCCCGTCGGCGTTCATAAATCTCGTGATAGTGATTCTTGATGCCTTGTTCCTTGTTTATGGTCGATACCGCGATCGAGAAAGGTATTGTCTTTCTTTTATAAGCGAGCCGGGCGCCCGTGGGTGAAGTGCTCGGTCGATGAACCCGCATCAGTAGTTCACATGGCCCGGACTGCGAGTTCTACCTTCATTGGGTTGCCATCTATGCAGACCATGTGATGATTGAATATACCGGGGTGTAACTCAATGCAGAGTCTACATCCTATCGCGGAGGGTAGTCCGGGTAGCTCATCAGGCTGTCACACAGACACTACTCGAGGTAGATCCAGTGATCTCTCCTCCTCCTCTAGGGTCAAAGGCTGTACTAGCCAACCTTGACTACCCACGACACGGACTCGTATCTTTGTGGAGGCGAGAATATCGTCTTGCCCCACAGATACAACACAGTGCGGAGGAGTCACATTGTTGTGAGGCGGTAGCTCTCCTGCGCTCACGATCCGATAACAGCCACAGCAAGCTATCAGCGATCCATCCTCAGGGATGTGATCGAACTTTCGACATGTGAAGGATATAGATAAGCTGTAATTAAGTCCTCGAGATCTACAACTTTTCATAACCTCATTCATCTAATTCTTATTCTCATACTAATCCACGGGAGGCTTTCACAACAACGGCTCCTCAAGATCTCACAGAGGTCCTTGCACATTTTAACATGGGGCAAGAAATTCGATTTGGAATAAGAAGACGAAAATGGTAATTTTGATTACAAAGGTATGAATTCGATTTAAAAATCAGTAATTGATTCTCTCTGAATCTGGGATAATGAAGCGGTTGCAGGTTGGAATCGTCTCGTAATCTAGTTAGCATGTAAAATTTCGTAATTTTTAGGGACGGTCGAGTCGACGTTTTTGAGCATCGCGTTTCGGTCTGCCCGAAATGCATCCCGATTCACCGATGCGGCGAAAGGCCACATAGAACGTAGTACTCATATATAAGTGGTATGAGTAGAAATGAGTGAAATGGACGGTAGAGATAGTCACAGAAAGAATCAAATCCCGAGAAAAAGGGATTATGAAGGTCATTTTTGAATGTTCGTGACTGAAGACAAAAGCTGGAATAGTACTTCATCTCCTACAATTGTCCAAGAGGAAAAAACGTGAAAAGGAATTTGGGGGATGCAGTGGCTTAAGCTTCCATTTCTAGAGAGAGAGTCTCTGACTTCTCTGAAATACCGCGAGATGGATGGTGGATTCGGCCAGACGAGGAAACGTTCTGTGAAACTCTGTGAGGACGGATTTGCGAGTTTTGGCAGCTCAAGTGGGATTACTACTCCCCTGCACGTTTTATTCCCATTTTTAAGGGTTTCCATGTTTCGGTTGGTTTGAGGCGTGAGGGGCAGTTTGGTCGGATCCCAAAACATGGGGAGCCAGAACTTGTGGAATTTTGGGATTTCCTTGGATGGGGCCAGTGTTGTGAATTTAGGAGAAATTTGTTTAAGGGCTTTAAATTACAAATATTCATTTTTTAAATCATGTATGTGTATCTGGAAAATGTAGGGAATGAGGTATGGATGGATCAGCTGTGGATTGAGAATTGTAAAATTATGTGGAGGGAGATTTATGGGCTGTCAGTGGCGATCGAGAAGTCGATGGGCGTCAGGTTGAGTTTTAACTTGTGTATTAAATGGTTGTTTTGGTATGCATTGAAGTAGGGAATGGCGTAGTAGTTCGGGTTCACTAGTGAGCCATTTGTTGCTGTTTTCGAGAATAGTAGCGAGGTTTCTTATTCTGAATAACATCTGAAAATATATTTTTAAGTAAATATATATTTGGTTAAGTAATTCGAATTGAATTGCTTGTGTTTGAATATTAGTGAAAAATGTAATTTTGATGTTGAAATATTTAATTTCATAACATGTTGTATGATTCTAATTTTTATCACGAATATATTCCATGTTATATATTTGCATGTGAATTAGCATTGTGATGGAATGGCATACATACATTCATATACCTTGGAACATCCTAGGAATATAGGAATTAGTGCATGGGAGGATGAGTCTAGAAACAAGGCTCGGAGGGGTAGTCACAAATATGTCAATTATCGGAGGATAGTCAAACTAAATAATATATCAATAGTCGGACGCGATTGATATTGTTCATAGGATGATCCCTGAGCTAAATAATATATCAGCCGTGGACCCGGCCAGTTGATATTTATTCAGCCAATTAGTCCTGAAGCAAGCAAATATATATCGATCGTCGGGCGACCGATTGATATATATACATGGATTGTCCACTATTAAAACTAATATTCTCATACGAGGAGGCTTGGCCGAGTGTGAGAAATCGTGAAGGACTCTAGGGACCAGGTTAGTCATGTAGACATTCAAGTAGGATCATGAATTTGGCGAATGTATGTTTAATTGGAACATTGCCTTTGCACTTGGGTGGTGGGTAGCCCGCAGGCTGGATTCTCCTGCGAGCTTTAGCTCACTGTCGTGGGATCCCCTTTTCAGTGGGAGCGTGCGGGGAGAAGACTCATCCTGAGGCGAGTGGATTGGAAGAAAAGCGGGATTGTGGCTTTGGCTTAGCGATGTCTACATGTATTAGGAATTTTCACCAATTTTAATACATGTTGTATAAGAAATAAAACATTTGAACTCTTGTAACTATTGGGTGCTGTGATTGACTTCATAGTTAGTATGTATTATGAGTATTGTTGTGAAGCAATTGGTAGTATTACTCATGTGATTTGATCTCTTGGATATATTGAATATATTGGACTTCTTGGGACAGGTTTCATGTAGGTACTGTAATTGGGGTAGAGCTCCTAGGTACAAGGAGACTCTTAGATTTTCCACAAAAGTGGCATTCGGGTGCAGGCCCTCCTTGTATTAGCGGGTTGTGGGGCGTCAAAGGACCCCGGGGTTTAGGCGTCACAGCTTGGTATCAGTAGGTATACGAGTACCTAGGGAGCTCGGGTTTGGGTATCCATCTCGCCCGTGGGTGGTTTGATGACATAGGTATATGGGGAAACCTATGGATGGAGGATTTGGAGCTTGGGCCATGGTTGAATGGCATCACCACTAGGTGTAGTTTGATGTTGAGTTTAGGTATGAGATTACCGGGAAAATCCGCGGACAAAAACAGGACACTACTTGCACGTGTGTTGATGTGTTTTGTGTGATTTGTGAGTGTGGTAATTGGTGTATATGCCGGGTCCATATTGTGTGTTTGGTGTGCATGACATGTTCCTTGTTGATATTTTTATGTGTGCTTGGTGATTGCTTTACAGAGATGAGATAAGGAAATATTTTAGAAAACGATTTGAGTGGTACGGTGTACAAAAAATTTAGGGAGTGAAATTGAAAGGAAAATAATTTTTATAAATTTATTGGATTAGAGGATTGAAGAGAAAATGGAGAAAAATAAATTTTTTATAATTTATTTGAGTATTAAGAAGTATGAAAAAATGAATTTTAGTGATTTTGAGTGATTTTTCTCACTATATGGATATAATTGAAACTAAAAATAATTATTATTATTAATATTGAAAAAAAAAAAATTTACTACGAGGAACAAAATGAAATTTCTTACCCGTTTTGACTAGGAAATTTGAAATGGGGCCTTGTGACGATGTGTGAGCGGTGACGTGTTGAAGCGAAAGTATGTGACTGGTGGTAGCGCGGCCTTGTATTGGGAACAACACCGGCACACCTGGTGTGCGAGCTTGTGGCGTGGGCGTCTTGAGCATGACGAGCCGGCGAGGCGGCCTTGTGGCGGCGAAGCGCGGCCATTGGAGTCTTGTATGAGGGCTACCGCAGTGGAGCAACCTTGTTGCTGGCGCTGAAGCATGCCGACACTTCCAGGCGCTGAGCCTGCAGTGACCCCCAGGCGCCTTGTGAGCTGGCCTTAGGCGTGCTTTCGGTGCACTCGGCCCATTCCGTCCGTTTGACTGGTTTTTTTTTTCACGGAGTCACCAAATGAACACGGATTCATTTAGCAAAATAAATTTCGAAAAAAAAAAATATTTATTTAATTCAAATAAAGTCAAATAAAATCAAATAAATTTACGATACAAAATTTCGAAAAATAAAATTTTCCAAAAATAAAATTTTGAAAATAAAATTTGTTAAGCCGATATTTTTAAGCAGCGAAATGATTCGCGTGCTTGAGTTATGTATGATTAATTGTCACCAAGTACGTGGTTATGCCTTAGAACTGCTTGTATTGGAGATCTTCTAAATTGGAAATCGAGATTGCGATGATTCAGCCAGGTATAAATATGCATGGTGTGTCGTATTGGAAAAAAGGGTGTGAATAGTAGGTTATGAACTATGACCTTGAGTTTGGATAATGGGGATGAAACAGGCCTAAAATTTTATTTGAATAAAGCTTGAATTAAGTGGTTGGAATTGCTTCCATAGAAAATGGGCAGTCCGAGTTCATGGTTGTCAAGTCTATTAGCATGGCATTGCTAGTGGTGAAATGAAAGTTAATTGAAAAATTTGTTGTTGCATGTTAATCGTGTAAATGGCTAGTAAATTCGAGGGCGTGAGGCGTCCGCGGGCGTGGTGATGTGATCGGTGTTTTGTCGGCGAACTTTCGAAATTTGTAGGCCGTACGATGAATCTTTATGGCACAGGCTGGTATGGCATGTAGGCAGGAGATCTAGTAACCCAGGAGGTTTAGGCGTATCATCCTCAGAGCATTCACGGGAAAGGATTCGATGGTGGTAGACCATTGGTTCGTGCGGATCGAAAGTGTTAAGATTTATGGAATTTGCGACCGACCACTGATTATTATTAAGATTCTAGGTAGAAGTGAGGCGAATATGAAGGGGAAATGGGCAAGGACCTCTGAGACATGAAGGCTGGATTTATGCGTGAGTCTCCCCCAAAGGATTGGGGGTGAGAATAAGAATGATAAGTCGAGAGGTTGCGGTTAGGATCTCGAGGACTCTACCGTAGTGGACGAGGATTATGGACATGTCGGCTTCCGAGGTCATCCTGAGGATGGATTGGCTGACAGCTTACCGGGTCGTTATCGATTGTGTGCGAGGAGTTCTACTTTATCTGTAGACGGTAATCGTATGGTATTTCGGGACCAGAGCATGACATGTTTTGCCCCCCGGAGCCGGTATGAGTCAAGTGTTAGGGTAGTTGGCGGGTTGGTAGGTAGGCCTTACCTTAGAGGATGAATTGAGGCAGGCTTAGATCTCTACCTCGTAGTTTGCGAATGTGTGGATGTTTCGGATGAGCTACTGGACTACCTCGCGCTAGGGATGTAGACTTCGGTGATGAATTACACCTGGTATATTCACCAAATCTCTATGACTCCGCATATAGTATGCTTGCCAGGTTAGATTCTCCGGGAACTTCAAGAATCATTCACGGGAGCTATTAGACGAGGGGTTTATTAGGTAAGGCACTTCACCATAGGGCGCCCGGTTCGTTCACGAAGAAGAGGGCAAGACCGCCGTGCATTGACTATCGAAGCAGTTTAAAACGAGATTCACGATCAGGCCGTTACTCATTGCGGGGATTGATGATTTATTTGACGATTGAGAGGAAGCGCGAGTCTACTGCGCCCATTGAACCTTCCGCTGGGTGTACCATGATTGGGATTAGGGATACGGATATCCACCCAAGGCGGCGTTGACGTTATAAGGCGCACGAGTTCTGATGATGCCCTGCGGATTAGCGAATGCGCTAGCGTATTCGTGATCTCGTGCATAGGGTGTTCTAACCTTATCTAGATCAGTTTGTCGTAATCTTCGTGGATGAAATTTTGATCTACTCCCAGTCAGAGTGGGAGCATGAGTATCGATTGAGGACATTTCTGGTGGTAAGAGACCATGGGTTGTCGCTAGGATTCGGTGAGGTGCGAGTTTTGGCTTCTTGGGGTAGATTCCCCCAGGACACGGCGTGATGTTGGCAGTGGAGGCGATTAGTCGACCTAGAAGGTTGAGGGCGGAGTGATGAGTTGGGAGAGGTGAAGTCAGTTTCGAGGATACTTGGAATTAAGCACTTTCGGAAGGATCTGATTTATTTGGTGAAGGGAGGATCGGCTTTCTCTAGTTGGGAAAGTGAGGCTACGCTTCCACGCTGAATTCGGAGACTGAGCCGGGGTTTGAGCATGAGTGGCTGGGATTTCCCAGTAGGGATCCCGAGACTTTAGGGCGATCCGATCTAGTTAGCCGTAAGACGAGGAAATTATCTGATTCATTCCTCCACACCTAGTAAAGGTTAGAGGAACAGTTTGATTTTAGGAGTGCTATACAAGCACTTCAAACAACACATATAGGCCAGAGGGCCAGAGTGTGAGTGAAGTCGAGACGAATCGATTCTGCGGCGAGCGTAGCGGACCTTAGGGTGGTAGACATATTGTCGTTAATGTCAGGTTTGACATGGATGAGTTGACAACCATCGGGTTGTCAGTAATTGAGACCTAGGCCGGGTTGTCGTACTCGACGTGGCATTGGATTTGGGCTTAGAGGTTAAGGCCTTTAAAGAAGCCAAGTATAGATGTTTTTCCCTAGGATGTAGGGTGAGAGTTGACTGATAGATTAGGATTATGGTGAGAGATCTCTCAGATTCACTCATGGCGGACCTCGAAGGAGGGTCACGGTATGACGCTATTGCGTTCGTGTGCCGCGGTAACATCGCGTCGAGTTGGGTGTGGGTGCGGTGCTGGTTGTTACCACTTTCTTGGTGAGTGTGGGTTGAGTTTGTCTTTGAGATTCACGTCGATGAAGACTCATAGTTAAATCGGGAAATGTAAGAGGCTCGAAGTGTAAAAGCGAGCCGAGTTGTGTTGCCGAGATGAAAACACGGACGGGGTTATCACGCGAGACTTAGAAGTTAGTGATGGGAATTCGGGGTGACTTCGAGGGATTTATGGATACCCCACTGGCGATTGTTGGGTGTTGTTAAAGGCTGGAAAGGGCTCGGTATACGGGTGTCATTCATGACATGGAAGTAGGTTAATGATCCATTGGATTATGCGATGGGTGTGACACTTGGAGAGGTTAGCATTTACACGCCTAGCGAGGTGGTGTAGGGTTACGTGTGTATGGATTACATACGAGATTGTTAGGGCATGTTGCGAACATGTGTCTGGATCATAAGGGTAGAGATTAGTTGCCCTTGGTGGAATTCGCCTACAGCGGTTATCAGGCGAGTGTCTGAATGGCACCATGGAATCGCGGAAGTATGGGAGGCCAGTGAATTAGATTATGTTGGACGAAGGTGGAAGAGTTCCATCGCTGGTCTGTCGATAAAGACACCTCCAGAAGGTAGAGCTTAATCGACGGCGTCTTCTCACGGCTCGAGGCGACGGAAGAGCTAATGGAGTGTCTGTCGACCCCCAGAGTTCGGAGGTTGGGGATCCGCGTTTTCTTGAGGGTGATGCACAGAGAAGTATTCGGAGTTAAGCGGCATGAGAAGCTATAAGCCAGGAGTTTTGTTGGACCTTTTGAGATGCTCGGGGATGAGAGCCTGGTTGCGTCTGGGATTAAGCGTTCGCCCGACATATCCAAGGTGTCACGGGCATTTCACGTCTCCCGTGCTCAGGAGATATACTCCCCGGTCCGGCTCATGTGGTGGATTGAGGATGGATAAATTGACAGTGGACCTTTGAGGAGGACGTTGTACGTGTTGATAGCCGCGGTGATCGAGGTTTTTGCGGCAAGGCGGGTAGGTAGCAAGTGCTATGGCGGCAGCGACAGGTGGAGGTCGTGGGAGGCGAGGACCGCGATGCGGTCTACCTATCCTTCTTGTTTAGGGATGGTATGTGGTTTTAAGTTGTTTAGCAGATTAAATGACTAGTTTACATGCGTAGTGCGGTACACGTGGTATAGGCATGTGAGTGTTTATAATTGTCTCGAATTTCGGGACGAGGAATTCCTTTAGGAAGGGAGAATCTTAAGATGCAGAGAAATTCAATTAAGATAGGGCAAAATGGTAATTTTGATTCTGAAATTGTATTCGGTTAAAAATCCGTAATTAATTCTCTAGATCTCGGTTGACGAAGCGGTTGCACCGTTGGAGTCCGTCTCATGAGAAATCTAGTTAGCATGTAAAATTTCGTAGTTTTCGAGAGACGGTCGGGTCAAACACGTTTTTGAGGGCATCGCGTTCGGGTCTGTGTCGTTTTCCGATGCGACGAAGGCACATAGAACGTAACCCTCATATTACCATAAATTGGTATTGAGTAAATGGGTGAAAATGAGACGTGAGATAGTCTTAGAAAATCAAATGAAAAGGGACATGAAGGTCATTTTTTGAATGTTAAGTGACTAGAAGACAAAAACTGGAATAGTACTTCATCTCCTACAATTGGCCAAGAGGAAAAAACGTGAAAGGAGAATTTGGGGGATGCAGTGGCTTAAGCTTCCATTTCTAGAGAGAGAGTCTCTGCTTCTCTCTGAAATACGGGCTCCGGGCCAGTTGGATTTCGACGGACGAGAAACGTTCTAACGGAAGACGAGAGCTTCTGTGAGGGACCCAGTTTGCGGTTTTGACAACTCAAGAGGTAGAGTTCTCCCTACCCAGTTTATTCCCATTTTAGGGTTTTCCATGTTTCGGTTGGTTTGGTAAAGTGAGGGGCCGTTTGATCGGATCCGAAACATGGGGCCAGAACTATTAGATTTTGGGATTTCCTTGGATGGTAGTGGCTGCCCAGAATTTGGAGGGAGACTGTTTGGGGCTTCAAATTCTGAAAATGTTGTTTTTAAATCATGTATGTGTATGGAAAATCATAGAGAATGGGCGTAGATTAGTTGAAACATGGGACCGGGGGTGTAGGAATGCATTAGGAGGGTTTATATGGGCTGTCAGTGACGATCCGAGTCGAATGGGCGTCAGGTTGGTTTAACTATATTAAATGGTTGTTTGGTATGCATTCAGGGCAAGGAATGGCGTGATTTAGGTTCTCAGTGAACGCTGTTCCATTTTAGGGAATGTGCGAGGGTTTCCACTATTCGGGAATAATCACTGAAAATATATTTTACGTGAAAATATATATTTAGTTAATGTTAGAATTAGAATTATTGTGTTTAGATATTAGCCCAGAGAGCTAATTTTGATGTTGAAATGCTAATTTACCAACTTGCATATTTATGATTCTAATTTTTTTATCTTGAATATATTCATGTTATATATTTGGCATGATTAAACGTAGTAGGCCAGCCGTTGCGTTCCATATGCGCTTGGAGCATCCACAGACCATAGGAATTAGTGCATGAGATGAGTCTAGAGAAACAAAACCGGAGGGTAGTCTAAAATGTCAATTATCGGAGGATGGTCAGCTAAATAATAATCAGCGACCGGGCGGCGGTTGATATTTATTCATGGAGTAGTCCGGAAACTAAATAATATATCAGCATGGAAGTCGGGCGGCTTGATTGATATTTACATTCATGATAGTCCTGAACAAACAATATATATCAATCGTCGGGCGGCCCAGTTGATATATATATACATGGAAGGTTGTCATTCATTCAAACTAATATTCTCATACGGGAAGCAGGCGAAGGTGTGAAATCGATGAGGACTAAGGATGCAGGTTAGTCATGTAGACATTCAAGTAGGATCATCCAGTGCTTGAATGTATGTTTGTTTGGAGCATTCGACAAAGCCCAGGTGGTAGGTAGCCCGCCAGGGGCGATTCTCTACACAAGGCTTTAGCTCACCGTCGTGGGATCCCTGCCCTCCGCAGATCTGAGGGGCGTGCGGGGGAGAAGGCGCTCATCCTGAGGCGGTAGTTAGAAGAAAGCTGGGATTGGCTTTGGCTTGTGATGTCTCATGTATTGCAGAATTTTCCTTAATTTTTGTATATGTTGTACTTGAATGGCACATTTAGACTCTTATATTTATTGGGTATATAGTTGACTTCATAGTTAATTATGTATTTATGAGTATTGTTGGCAGGCTTAATTGGCGTATTACTCATGTGATTTGATCTCTTGGATATTGAATATATTGAATTTGCTTGGGTGGGGTTTCATGTGGGGTATTTTAATTGGGTAGAGCTCCGTACAAGGAGACTGGAGTTTTCTAAAGTGGCGTCGGGTAGCAGGCCTCCGCTGTGTGCGTGAGGTTGACCGGGTAGTCAAGGACCGGACTGAAATACGATTTCCACCATATTTGGGCCTCATTCCTCTAGCTACGGCAGGCTAGTCTAATGCGGGTGTCGGAGGAGTAGTAATCTCGCAACCTCTAACACTTTCTCGTTCTGCATGAACCAATGGTCGGCCACCATTGGATCTCCTCCCCCTGTGAATGTCGGAGGATGATGCGCCACACAAACTCGAGTTGCTAGGTCTCACGACTACACCTTCGCCCTTTGCTTTGTGCGATATGAAACCACTACAACGCCTGGCTCTACAAGGCCTCATGATCCAATGCGTGGTGTTCAGTGTCGGTGGTGCGACAGATGCCAGAGTGGGCGCCCTCACATGTCCTCGTCCTCGAGCCCAACCATCTATCTGGTTCCGTGGCGCTGTAAGTCACTTAATTTTCATTTGATCCAGCTTCATGTTAAATCGCGATTACTAATAGACTTGGCAACCATGAAATGACAGTTCATTTCTAAGTGGCCATTAAATTTCAACCACTAGATTTATTTATTTCAATTAGGTTCTATGCCCTTTTGTTCATTTCATAGTCAAATCCCTAAGGTCATTACTCATAACATAGTATTTACCCTTTTTCCTATCGCGTTTCACCATGCATAATTTCCTCACATAACTTCTGCGCAAATCCACGATTTCATTAGATTAACTCGATACAATATCTCTAGGCACAACCAGCCGAGACACTAATCATACACCGTCGGTGTATACACATTTGTGCACATTCACGGTAATGCAAGGCAATCCATTCCCCATTTAAAATATTGTTTTCAACAAAACTTTATTTTGAAAATTTTATTTTGAAAATTTTATTTTAAGTTTTATCAAATTTTATTTTATTTTTTCAAAAAAAAAAAAATTTTCGAATTACTGTTCACAGTTGACCGGTCAAGCGTTCTTGTTCGCGATTACTATTCACGGTTTTAATTTCTGATTGCTATTCACAGTTACTGTTCATAATTCATCTTGTGGGCCAGTTCTTGTTTGTCCGCAATCAAAAAAATTGTATTACAGCACCTTACCACCACTACACTTGCAATCTGATTGTTGCAATACAATTTTCTATGATACACTCCGACCTCCTCTTTACAATACAATCCCTTAGCAAATTTAGGTCACAATACACTTTTTGTATTGTGACACGAAAAACATCTCCCTCAAACCGGAGCCACCCTTCCAGGCTTATATTACAAAACATTGCATTTTGTCTGATTCATCCTGACTGATAAAAACGCGATATAAATCTGTGATAATCCTGGTCTACAAACCTCGATCACAATACAAATATTGTATTCTTGATACAAATAGCCCTCGATTCTCTTTCTCTGCGCATCTAGCGTATTGCAATAGAATTATTTCAATAATTAATAGGCGGTAGCCAACGATTACACTCAAAAAATTTTTTCTTTTTATTTTCATTCATTTCAGTATGAAAAATCACTAAAATCACTAAAAAATATTTTTCATTTTCTTGGGACATCAATAAATTTCTAAAAATTTATTTTCTTCACTTTCTTGATTTCACACCTTGTAAAAATCTAGAAAATTATTTTCTCCTCCTCTCGACCAAGTAAATTTATAAAATTTATTTTCTTTCCAGTTTTTCCGCGAAAATTTTCTCCACTCAAATAAATTTATAAAAATTTATTTTCTTATTTTCATCAGTCCATCCGATAAATTTATTAAAAATTTATTTTCCTTCATTTATTCAGTTTTGTACTTTATACCCACTCAGACATTTTCTAAAATATTTCCTTAACTCATCTATGTGCTAATCACCAAGCACACAACATTGCTAACATACATTTACAAACCATGTTATACACCATGATCACGATTAATTCACGAAATCACAAAACCGCCAACACATGTGCCGTAGTGTCTAGTTTTGTTAAAGTGATTTTCTAGGTATCTCATACCTATACACTACACATGGAACCACACTGGTGGCGGTGTTCTTTTACATTCAGCAGCTAGCCAATTTTCTATCCGTAGGTTCCCGTATACCTATACCACAGTAAACTACACCTAGTGGTGATGGATACCAGTAGAGCTCCCTGAATTTTCGTATACCTAAGCTCACGATACAGTACATGTGAGCCCCCAAAACCAGGGTCAGTTGATACCGTCGGCCGTGAATACAAGTGGAGGTCGGCGGTTCTGACGCCACTTAGAAAGAATGGCGAGTCTCCTTTGTACGGGAGCTCTGCCCCAGTCATCACTGCGTAAACTGTCCCGGCAGGTCCGATATATCTGATATAACGCCTCCAATGGCCACTTGGCCGCCGCGATTACTCGACCGCCACGTATCAGTATATCAGAGGCCAGTTTCAAGAGTTAATAAACTACTCTTATGGCCATATATTAAACTAAGGAGTTCTAATACATTTAAACATCTTTTAAACATCAGCAAGCCACATTTAGGCTTTCTTCATTTCGGCCTCTAGGGCGTCTCTGTACAGCTCACTGTACTGTAAGGGGGTCTGACGGGGTGAGCTAAAGCTTCGATAGGAGAATCGCCCTAAATGGGCTCTCTTCCACCTAAGTGCAGTGCAATGTTCCAAATTAAACACACATTCAAGCAAATGCATGATCCTACTTGAATGTCACCATGACTAACTGAATCTAGAAGTCCTCCTGACTCTCTCACCTCGCTAAGCCTTGTATGAGAATTGTGTGTTATTAATTGGACAACCCTCCGATGAATATATATCAATTGGGCGCTCAGACGGTGATATATATTATTTGTTAATGGACTACCCTCCGATGAATAAATACCAAGCGGAGCGCTCGACGGTTGATATATTATTTATTTGTGGACTACCACTCTCAGATGAATATCAATTGGGCGCTCAAACGATTATTTTTGGTTTGTGGACTACCCTCCGATCATTAATATTTTAGACTACCCTCAGCCGGTTCTCTTAGAAGCTACCTCATGCACTCACTCCTATCTCTAGGATACCCCAGTGCATATGAAATGCATTATGATGCCATTTCAATAATTCATATAACACATGCAAATATATAAACATGAATATACTCGCATAAAAATTAAATCACACAAACATGTTATGTATTTATACATTTTATTACATCAAAATTAGCTCACTTGGGCTAATGATCAGAAACCACAGCAATTGAAATTCTGTCGCTTTCGGCTGACCCGTATTTTCACGAATATATTTTGAAACGGCTGATACAGGAATGGTAAACCCTCGGTTACTATTCCCAAAAATCAAATCAGCAGTTCCACTTAGTGAACCCGCAATCCTGACCATTCTAGACTGATGCATACCTAGCAACCATTTAATGCATAGATTAACACAAACCACCCTTTGAAGTGCGGGTATCACGGACGGCCCATAAGGTCTCAAAGAATTCCTACAATTTCGGTCCCATGTTTCAGGACCGATCCACAACCATTCGGCATTTTCCATATGAATACATGATTTAAACAACATTTTGAAATTTAGGAGCCAATGACCCCTCTAAATTTAAAGGCGATCCACGGCCATCAAGAAAATCCCAAAAAAAATTTCCACAAGTTCGGTCCCATGTTTTGGGGCGATCCAAAGCGACCCTCATGACCGCCAAAATGGCGAAGCGTCGAAAAACCGCCCAAAAATGGGAATACAAAACACAAGTAGGAAAATCCTACCTCTTGGAGTTGTCAAAAGCTCGCAAACCGGGGGTCCGCAGCGTGGCACTATCGCGTGAAGCGCTCCTCTTGCTGAGTGAAATCCAACGGTCCGATCGCGTGTATTTCTAGAGAGAAGTCAGAGACTCTCTCTCTAGAAGCCACCATTTTCGTTTTTTAAGGCTCTTTCGTCCCACATATCTCTATTTACGTTTGCCCTTTGGTTGTGGAATGAGCGCGTAGCACCATTTTGTCTTTAGTAACCCAAAATCGAATCCCGTAATGGCCGAATTTAATAATCATAACATGATTTGATATTGGCACTACCTCGACCGTCCATTTCATCATTTCTCTACTCATACCCTTGTAATTTTGCCCAGTACATGCTATTTAACGCCTTTGTCATGTCGAAATCGATTCTGACACCGGCAGCGATGCCTCGAAAAACGTGTCGAATCCGACTGTCTCAACAAATTGCGAAATTTTACGTGCTAACTAGATTTCGTGAGACGATTCCAACGGTGCGATCCGTTTTGTCATCCGAGATCTAGGGAATTAATTACAGATTTTTAACGTAATTAAAATTTTGTAATCAAAATTACGATTTTGCCCTTATTCCAGAAATTGGAATTTCTTGGGTCTTACACCTTCGTCACATCATATGCTTTCTCTCCTGCTCGGCGTGCTTCTTGATAATCCAAAATCAAAATAAACCTTAACTTCTACCATTATATATCAGCTCATTTCTTGGAGTTTGATTGTGATGGTGATGATGATGGTGATGATAGAGATGATGATAAAGATAATGGTTTTGTTCCTGGATCTCTTATTCCCCTCAAAGCTCTCATCTTTGAATTTGTTTGGATTTTAGATCTGGTTTGATCATAAGATTAATTCATAGATAGGTTTTGTTTCTTATTCACATGGAATCTCTTGGGGTTTCCTTTTCACCTTTGTGCTCTATTTGGTTGAAGAAAGCAAACTAAAATATTTTTCTTTATTTGTTAAGGTGTACTTTGGGTGTTTCTTTTTATTTATTTATTTTTTCCTATATTATTTGCAAGGCGAGTTGTACTTTCGGGAAGGTGAGCTTGAGGAGGTGGAAGAAGCTTTTAGGGTGCCTTAAGGAAGATTTGAATGGTTTATCTCGAGTCTTGAACCCATATTCTCGACTCTATTTCCTTTGGAATTTCCCAATGTTGGATTCTATTTCATGATTTGTTTTTCCTTTTACGTAGAGCGGTGGATCACGAGAAGTGAGATTTCACTCATAGCGATGGTCTCGGAGATTACTCACATTATGCGGGCAATTCTCGAGGTCAAAAAACCGGGGATGCTTTCTGATCCCGAAAATCATGGATGGAGTGAGCTCGACCTCGGTGAGATCGACTTGGAATCAACTTTGTAGACTTCTTCATGAAATCACCCAATATCGATAAGTATGAAACAATAAAATCATAACACAAATTAGGAAAGGGATTCTAACTTGTCTTGTTCATGATCGGAAAAGTAAAGCCTTAGGAAAGGAGTTGAGCAAGCCCAGCAGAGGGAGGCGAGGAATTAATCACTTCTTCTTAGATTGTCTACTCCAATGTTGCCGCTACCTCATCCTCTTCCCTCTTTCTTTCATCATCCACAGGTCAATCTCTCCATCTATTTAAATAATGATTAATTAGCCAACAAGAAACAAAACCCATGTTCTCTTTTTTGATCTCTATATGTTTTTTTTTTCTTGTTTTGGATCTGTAGAACAAAGAGACCTCCTCTGAATTTTCTCTCCTCTGAAAATTCTTCCTTTAGAAGTATTTGGATCTAGATGTTCTACACCTCTGACTTCTCCCCTTTTTGTTGGTTTTAGGGAAGTGAGGTATGCTTAGTCTTGTTGGTTAATTTTATTATTGGGTTTGGTGCAGGAACTTGTCTACCCTTCGTGTCATTGGATTTGGGACAAGTTTAAATGTGTGCGACATACTCGGTAGTGTGACTTGAACTCTTGATAAGAGCAAATTTTTTGGAGTAAATTGTAAAGATTTTAAAATAAATACCTGACCTTCTTGTCAGCGCAAAGCATTCATTTCATTGTCCAACACAAAGCATTCATTTAATTGAACTAGGCGTGTACCTTCTTGCTAGATATTCAAAACAATGAAGAGTCATACTAACACCTCCATAAGCATGTTGAGCCAAAAACTCGACCAAATACCCCAGGACATCCTCGAGTTGGGCCTTGGGACAAAATCATGACTCATAAACCTAAGACATCTGTAGATCAGATATATTTCTGATTCCCTATGTTAAGTGGCCAGAACAAAACCCCGGCTATAAACTATTTGATTGTTGTGAAAAAGAGCCTACAACCAAGGTCGTTCTAACCACAACTATAGCCTATAGACACCCAATTAGACTTTCCCGCGCCTAAAACATTTGTCCACGGGACCTATGGCCACGCCCTGTCGCGGTCCACTTTGTTTGCAGCTATATGCTATAGCTGTATTATTTACCACCTTTAGCCAAGGTCGATGGCCGCGGTCATAGGCCCAAGTAAGAAGATTAAACCAACCAAATTTATCTCTGTTGATTTTGGGAAGCATGATTTTCGTATTAAATCCAAATCCTACAAGTTTGAGCTTTTAGGACAGTTGATAGTTTAACATGGTATCAAAGCTTGATTTGATAGGATTTCCTGAGTTCGAACCCTCTCCTTTCAAATTTGAATATTATACCCATTTGTTGGTTTGAAAGTCCTTAATGGATTCTGACTCTCCACATGCAAGGGTATGGGGCTGCATGCACGTGAGGGAGGGTGTGAAACATGACATTCGTATTAAATCAAAATCCTACAAGCTTGAGCTTTTAGGAGAGTTGATCGTTTAACAAGTTTTTAGGATTTTATTATGATTTTTGAATGTAATGCTTGTACTTGATCTCAGATCGGAGACTTACTATCAGATTGCTTTGGCCATCAAGGATGAGATTGAGGATCTTGAAAGAGTAGGTATTACAGTTATCCAAATTGATGGGGCTGCTGCGAGGAGGGTTCCCGCTTAGGAAGTGCGACGGGCTTTACATTTGGAATGGGTTGTTATTTTACTACGGGATCACTAGCTGCGGTGTTAGAGGAACACACTACCATAGTTTAGTCGTCTTTCATTTAATTTATTGGTCATTTGAATTGGTTTGGAAAATATTCATACCTTCAAATAGTTCATATTTGAGTATTAATAAGGTAGGTAAATCAAGATCCAAAGTTGAGTGGGTTGGGCTATCAAGAAATGTATGCAAAATGAAATAAAACAGTGAGTAGAATTCTGAACATTGCATTAATATCGTTTCCAACGATTAATACTCACATGTGCTACTCAACTTCAATGACATCATTCACTCGTCATAAACATGGATCTTGCGTGATCACCATCGAGAACTCAGATGAGATAGCTCCTTTGATGTTGTCATCTTCCTTTGTTACAAACTAACCATTTATATGGTTTCTTTCTGATGAGTTGAGCCTTGAGATGGTTCATATTGCTCCTTTGATTCTCCTCACAGGAAATATTCATATTGGTCATCTCTGTATACATTCCCCTATTTTAAGATTTTTTTTTTCAATCTAAAATATCAATTTGATTGTTTCTTCATACTAATTTCAATAAGAATTGTTGGAACTTAGAAGGGTAAGAATAATTGCTCACAGTTTTCATTAATTGTGAGAGTAATTATTATAATTAAATATCCAACATTGCTACCTAACATAAGCACTTTTTAAAATAAGAAAAAAAAATGAAAGAAACAAAAGGAGGGTACAAAGAATATGGGAAATAGAACTAAGAATATAAGGAATAAATACGTTATTTGCTTTTTTTTACCCTTATTTCATAGTTTTTGTTGTAAAATGATTGCAATTAAATCATTGCAACAAAAATTGAAGTGAAAATTAATTCACTTTGAATGAGAAAAATATAGAGAGAGACTGAGAGAAAGTAGTCTTATTCTCTATTTTTTGGTGTATGAAATACAAATAGGAGGAGGTTATTTATAGTTGTTTGGAGAAACCCAAATCGGTATGTAATCTCACTATTTAAGGCATATATTATTTACTTTATAAAGGTGACCGACATTTCTTTTATAAATTGGTTATCATTCATTCATTTTCTTTCAACACTCTCCCTTGGATGACTATTATAAACCTTAAAAATTATTAGAGGCTGCGTCGTTAAATACTGCAAGTAAAACCAATGGGATTGAAAGACCAATCAAATCCTCCTTCCTCGAACTTGCAGCTAAAATTTTGGGTGATGGCTTTCCAAGTCTTCATAAGAGAATCAAGTAGAATTCCACATGTAATACCAGAAGATCCACCTCAACTTTCTCGCAATCTCCTCTTCCAAAAAGGAAAAAGCTTCTATTGAGATAAAGGCTAAAAAAGGAGAAACAAGGCTTAATACAAGTATAGTTCTGACATTCCTAATTTCTTCTCAATTGCATTTCCACCTTCCTCTACATTCTTTTCAATTGGAGAATCCCTCACTTTAAGGAACAAAGTAGTTGAATGAGAAGTTCGTTTAAATGATTCCATGTTTTGGATTGAACATACTCCAAATAGCAAGCACCAATCTCCACTTGAAGGATTTGAACAATATCTAAAAATAGCAGCTTTACATGAACTTGTTCAAACAAGCATGTTTGCAAATATCCATGTCTATAGATTGAATGTCCACTTGGAAAGTGAAGTAGTACATGCTTTGAATCTTAAGGAGACTATGATTTTGAGACAAGTTGCAAGAAATGGGTGTGATTGGAGAGCTTTCTTTTTTTGCCTAAAATAAATTGGCAGAAGCTCAATGACAAGTGACAACCACACTGCCCTGCTGAGCAGATACTGTAATTCCCACATGCCAGTGGGTATCGGCCTTTAATTAGATTTTCGGCCATGAAGTCAGCGGCACCTCTCATTCGATTTCTTGGCAATGGTAAACCCTAAAGTGATCATCACACCACTGTGGGGTCCAGCCCCATTATTATGGCTGATACATACAACCATGTTTTCATAAATAAAGAGAAAATTCTCTCACCGTCATAGTGTCACACAAGCCCCTTTTCTATCCAACAATATTTGGCCATTTCTTTGGCCAATGGAACCTGCCCTGAATGCTCCAATGGAAGCCTTTCATGGGACCATGAGTGCAATTTGAATGATCTTCTTTTTTCTCTCTACATTTGTTAGTGGATCGTATAATCATGTAATGGGTAAAATTAATGTAATATGATAAGATTTGTGAAGTATATTAAAGAGTTAAATTAAAACCTACCTTCAAATATTCTTTTAAATTTAATATTATTAAAAAAAAAGGAGTTATTACTAGTTGAAGAAATCAAAGGTAAATTAATATTTGTTTTATATTATTTTTCTATATGAATAAAATAAAAGTTTAGTTTCAATTTATGGTGCTAATTTTAGTTTTTATTTTACTTTAGATTTATTATCATATATAATGAAATCAAGTAATATGAAAATAGCCAATATCATAAGTATAAAAAAAACATATCATAAACAACAAACACTTTTACGTTAAAAATAGAATTTTTAGATATATTCAGATCACGATGTGAAATAAAATTTTAATAAAAAAAATTATTGAATTAATAATTATACTTTCAAAAAAATATAATTATTAATTATGTAAACCTACAAAATAGGAAACATGGAAGGTAATTTAATAGCATACAAAGTGGTTCAACATTGGCTTCCTTTAATATAGTACTTATTCTAATAGTTAACATTAAAATATAAAAATTCTTTAAAAAAAACATTAAAATATAAAAATAAAATTATGACATATGGCGGGTGGAAATCAAACTCCTTTTAATTAATATTAATTGGAGTCCTAATTCTTATATTTATGAACTTTAAATAGGGTTGTATTATTATCACATTTTGATTATAATTATGACACCCATCAACTTGTCTCATTATATATAGAGCTACAAAGATTAAATCTTTACTTTCAAATTTAATGAGAATTTTTATGTTATTTCTCAGCACTATGAAGTTTTTGCAATTTCTCTTCTTTTTTAATTTCTTTTTTCAAATGCGTTATTTCACATCAAAGCTTGAAATATGAGAAACTTGAATTGCCTATGGGGTTTAGGCCTAGAAAGTCTTTGCCTTCATTTGTATTAGTCGGGGAGTCCTTATCTTGATACATAGATGGTAGAATTTTTTAAATGGCAAAATTCAACACATGGATGGAAGAGGTTACTACCATAACTTAAGCCATTTAGGTATGAACTATTCTTTTAGTTTTCAATTCAATTTTCTTTGTAATTATATATTTTTTATATTCCATTAAAATGTATGAAAATTGCTTAAAATAATTGATTTTTTTTTTCATTTTCTTTGACTAGGATTCCTAAATTTTGTGATGGATCAATCAATCTGCTATGAACAAATATGTAGGAAGGAGCCGTTAGGTCTTAAATTCAATGAGGTAACATGAGAGCTTTACATTGCCGATACTTATTTTGGGTTGATGGTTGTTGGACGTAATGGTGGAGTTGCCAAACAATTGGCAATTAGTGCTGAAGGAGTCCCACTTCGGTTCACTAATGCCTTAGATATTGATCAAAATATTGGAGTAGTATATTTTACTGATACCAGCACTATATTCCAAAGATGGTATGTATAATAAATTTACTCATTATTATTAATTTTCTTTTATTGGTACATATAGTCACGATTCTCATCTCAATATTGATGAACAATGTAATTTTCGGGCTTATGCTATAGCAATGAAAATTGGGGATAAGACCGAGTTACTAAAATATGATCAAGAACGAAAAAAAGTGGCGGTGTTCTTTAAAGAGGTTGCTCGTTTTCAAATGGGGTTGCATTAAACAAAGATAATGATTTTGTTTGAATTCTTGAAACTACTGTGCCAAAGTCACAAGATAATGCAACCGGTCCAAAATCTCAAACCAGCGACACTTTTACAACTTCTTTGGATGCAGGATAATATTCAAAGAAACACTCGTGGGGAGTTTTGGGTTGCACAAAATAATTGTGGAATACCAGAGCTCAAAGTCAAGCCGATAAAACTTAACGAGCAAGGAAAGATAGTGGAAGAACTTAGCCAAGATGTTGGTCCGGTCAGTGAAGTTCAAGAGAAAAATAATAGTTTATGGTTAGGTTCTGTGATTTATTCGTATGTAGGTTTATTGAATTAGAATGTTTTTAGTAATTATCATTATTTTACATGTAAATTTTGGAATTTAAATTACCGTTTATTTGCTGTCAAAAAACTACTATCACTTATTTATGCTTTTATTGATTAAGGATAGAAGTTTCCTTATTTTAAAAAACTCAAGTATTTTAATATTTTCTTTCGAGAAAATTAAAATAAAACATTAATTTGAATTCAAGTAATTTCCAAACACGTTACCATTAAGTTGTTAACTTAAAACTCACTTTAATTCTTATTTAAAGTGTTGTATTATTTAATATAATTACGTGATAATTTATTCTAAATTATTTAATATATATATATATATATATATATATATATATATATATATATATATATATATATATATATATATATATATATATTCGGTGAAAATTTTCAATAACAATTGGAAAGCGGCCTAAAGCATAAATTTGTTATATAATTAAAAATAAAAATCAAGTACAATTAAAAATTTATAAATTTAAGAATAAATTAATTATTTTATTTATTTTTATCATATATATATATATATATATATATATATATATATATATATATATATATATGAATAGAAATAAAAGGAAATGTCATTAATTAAAAAATAAAAACCGATTTCAAAAGCTAGGTTCTACCCGTATTAGCGATTGGCTATGTTTCTTGCAGTTGAGTGTCCTTACATATCTCTAGGAGTCAAATTCTTTTATATCCAAAATTTAAGATTCATGGAATCAGATAACATGGAATAAGGAAAAACCAAAATAGAAACCAATCAAATTAAAATAATGTTGCAAGGAATTTCCTTTAATTTATCTTTTATCTTTATCTTTATCTTTTTCTTTTCTTATCCATTAATCTTCTTAAACTCTCCCTTTGTTCAACGTAATAATCAAACAGCCATAACTTAAGCAAATTAGAAGTATCTGCACCATATATCTAACTTACGAATCCTAAATCTTGTTCTTCCAACTATTATATTATTCTTCGATCTATTTGAACTTGGACATCTTCATTCTTATTCTCCTTGAACCAATCTTAGCATCCATGGGCAAGTGGATACAATTTCGCCCGATGCAATTCGAGATGAAAGAGGGTATGGAGAAACATTTTAGACCCAATTAAATATTGGGGTGATCGGATACATAGATTTTCAGATTAAGGGGTGAGGACGGATGCCAGTATATCACTTACTGCATCCCTTGATCAGGAATACCCAGGTCGATATATAATATATAAATATAATATTTTTTTATTTTTTTATTTATATTGTTATTTGTTGTATAATATTTGATTGTGCATTTTTATTAGCTTCATAAAATCACATCACAATAATTATTATTACTATTATACAATAAATTATTTTTAATATTCATGGTTTTTTAAAACAATTAATTTCACATATTGGAATAGGGTATTAGGATAGGGTATGGGTACCCGATCCTCCAATGGATGTGGGGATGGAGATGGGGATAAAAATAATAAATGGAGATGGGAATGAGAAATCTAAAATCTTACCCAAATCCGATGCCATCCTTCAAATTCCTTTGGAACCACTAGTAGTTTGTTATCAACTTTGTCTCACATTTTTGTATCTTACAAGCGTCAGCTTTTGTCTTTTGATTTGGCTCACATAATAAGCTGAATCTGGCTAGGAGAAAATAATCTGGTAGTTTGAATATTCTCCGTCCAAAATGGGATCTTTATAGGCCAAAAGATCCTTATCGCCCCCGCTTTCTTAAGTAATTCCCAAGAAAAAGAAAGAAAAGGAAAGTCACCAATCCTTTGTCATCAAGAATATATGCAACAATTTTTGCTCTTCTCATCCAATTGAAATTCTTGTTTATATAATTTTTATTTCATGATTTACAACACAAATTTCCGATTTAGCATCAATAATAAAGAAAGGGACATCAAATTCTCACCCATTTGCTCATCTCCCTTCAATTATTTTCTGAGCCTTCTCCCAATTCATGAAACAAGATCCATTCATATTTTCACTCTTCACTTTATCATTGCCCTAACATTTAGTATTTAGGGATCACCGCCAAACAGTCCCTCCACAATCTTGTTCAAGAGAGAGGACACTCTAACCGCGGACTGGGTACCACAACGAGTTGAGTCGCTCTTGGGGCGGTGAGTTGAACGTGTCTAGTTCGTCCCACGAGTTCTTATCCCAGGCGTTGATCATCACCCTTGATCTCATCGGAATGTGGTATCCGAGCGATTTCAGCCTCCTCGGCGGTCTCATGGAGGAGCAACGGACTTACTTATCATTGGTTTGATGTGGGATCGTATCATTTCATACCTCTTGAGAAACTGGACATTCACTATGGGTGGCTCACACTTTGAATAACATTCACTTTAAACCCACCTTTGAGGTACTAGGTAGCCTTTTCTAAGTAGCTGTCTCTCGTTACGTATTGAGTCTTAATGAAAGCATCGTAGTAGGACCTCAGCTCATGTCGGAGAAACCCAATAGCCCAAAAGGCAGATTTGATAGGTGGGAGAAGCATAACCCAAAACAATCTGCTTATCTTGTGTAGAATCGATTTTGGATCGTATCAATTTATTAACTCATCAAATAATTTATTAACAATCAGCTCTATAATTTTATTTTTAAAATATTAGATATTTATGTACTATGTACACAATAGATTTCATATTTAACAATTTTATATTAGAATAAATTGTTATTGTAAATAAAATTTTCAGTTTATTGGAAAAAAAAATAAAACTCGATGATTTAAGAGTAATAATTTTAGATTCACTTCGACTTGAACATATAATTGAGAAACAAGTAGGGTGCCTTCACTTTTAATATTGTCTTGTCCTATAAAACAAAAAACAATTTCTACTACCCTACAAGACAATTTATATTCAAATTAAGCGTTGACAACGAGTTATCTACAGAATTGTTAAATAGTTGATGAGGAGGTGAAAGGGGCGAAGAAAGAAACTAAAAATGTGTGATATTAAAAGCGTTGAGAAAATTTTGAGATCTACGATAGCATTCAACAATGACGATTAATGATAAAGAATTTCTATAATAAATTTCTTATTTTGTAACCTTTCTCCTTTGATATAAAACTCTAGTAAGGCAAAAGAATATAATGTTTTAAGGGAAACAAAGCTATTTCATTTGTTATTGAAATATGCTCATTAAATTTTGGGTAAATGAAAAGGAGAGTAAATATATCCATATGAGTGCAATTTGAATGATGCTTTTTTTTTCTCTGTTTTAATAGTGGATATTGTAGATGTAAATACATTTATGAATAACTTTATTAGATTTTTTTTTTGTCAGACGATGTGGTATTTTGAGTGGGTGCGTGCAGACTGCCTTTAAGTCGTACCTTATAGTGATTTTACTATATGCCTTTAATATCCGACATTGAAAGTTTTTTATGACACCGGATTGATACCTTAACAATTTCCTTTTATCAAATTTTAATATTTTATTATTAAAAATATATATAGAGCAGTATTGAAAACAAGTATTTTAAATTACTATTAACATCTTATTAGAAAGATATATTGAAAAGATAATGAGATAATGGCAATGTTCCATACAGGATAATGGCCAAAGTCCTGACAAATATACTTAAACCCTCACAATATAATGAATGAGGCTCGATCAACCTTTGTCCAAAATGGGTGGAGTCACGAGTGGGTGACTGATGTCGGACCCAGTGGAATGGGAGGATATATATATATATATATATATATATATATATATATATATATATATATATATATATATATATATATATATATATATATATATATATATATATATATATTATTTTATTTTATTTTCTTTTTGTTGGCTTGTGGAATCAAGCCTAGACATGTGTCATACCCCGCTCAAATTTTAGGGTCTTATATGCCAATAAACTACATACCCATGCATGATGGATTATATCCCCTCTGAATTTAAATTTTAGGTCCGTCATTGAGTGGATCATGTTAAGTGTAACACAGTCTCTTACAACTTCTCAATCAATGAAGAGCTTGTTGGCCCCTTAACATTGAGTCGATGACTAAGATAGGGCGATCTTCTTTCACCATGTCTATTGAATTCAATGGCACAATAGTAAGATACAAAAACAAAGAAAAACACCAAGATTTTACATAGAAACTTTTGCAGGAAAAAAAATTCATGACTAGAGGAGAAAGCTTAACTATGAATATAAGAAAAATTACAAAGTATAGTGGAATAGAGAATAAACCCTAACATGTTGATATGACAAAATTACCCAAGTTGAAAGGTCCAAACCACAAGGACAAGCCCTCGCACCCCCTTGTGGGATAGGCCTAACTCCCTCTACTACCATAATAGATCACTATTTTTTTTTCTCAATTTTTTCTTTTACAAGAGTCACACCGTGGGCCTTCAGATCAAACATAAACCCAAAACTAAATTCAGGTAACAAATCAATAATATCTCTTCATCTTGTGTATTATCAACTGAGCATAACGAAAGGGGAAATATACATGGGTGTAAAATATGTCGTGCAGCTCCCAAGATATCACATCTCTTTTTTGGTGAAGATAGTTTCTTATTTTTTAAAGCAGATATGATGGAAGCGACAACCATTATCTTATACATTCCCCTAATTTTCTTGTTGTTTATTGGTTTGTCATTCTTAATGGTGATATTTATGATTAATTATTAATTGATCATTTTTAATTTTGATATATGTAATTAATTAATTAATTAATTATAGTTCCTTCTTATTCATTTAATTTAGATTGGTAAACATCCAAACTAGACTTGATATTTTATAAATATGCTTTTACTAATGCCTTTTCTTGCTTTTAAAAGTAAATAAAAATATTATGCTTTTACCTAATGTCATTTCTTATTTTTAAAAATAAATGAAAAGTGGTGATTTCTATTTTTTAAAGAAAATCTCTTTAGTAAAAGTGAAATCACGTGAAAATCCATTTCATAATTATTTGTCTTTTGGATTCTTGATTCGACGGAGGCGTGCACAGCGTGAGAACTTTGCAAAACAAACAAAAGCAGGCGAAGTGTGTTAGTCTTCTCTCAGATCTTAAATTGGACGGAGAAATGAGAGCGTAAATGTCGATCTTCCGGTGATGTATTTTTACGGCACATGTTTGTCATTCCTTCCTTATTTATGAAGGAGGAGGATGATCCACTTTTTATGGAGGAAGGCGCTTTATTTGCGCGTCAACTGTTTTTCATTTTGGATAGCCAAGCCACCCGAATCTTCCGCCTCAAGGATCGTTTAACCATCCTAAGGGCGGTTACGTGAGTGGTTTATGGGAGAATGTGTTCTTGAGCTGCGAGGGATCAGTCGAGAAATCATTGGCTGGCCATCTTCTTAGAGGCAGCGGTAGGCTAGTCCACAGGATTGGGCTTCGAGGCCATAGTTCAGTATCATGTTAGGTGTGAGGATACTTGGGCTCTGCCCAGGCTTTGATCCGTCTGGGCCTTCTGAATAGGGATGTTAGGCCAAAAGCCATGGTACCCACAATGCCCCATTTTTTCCGGCTGGTTGGAAAAATACCACATTCTTGACCTGCTGGTCGTTAGGAACAAGGGACCGTTAATGCTTACGTGTTCCAACGTGCACGTTTCCGGGGGATTTTCTATTTTTGGTATCACATTTAATACGGCTTTTGGGGTTTCCCACAGGTTTGTAACTCCAATAAAAGGCTCTAGGGTAATGAGTTCTTTTATGCCACTGACTGGTTTTGGGTTTTCTATGGATGTGTATGGCTAGACGCTACTGGATGCTGCCAGTATTGGGCTTTTTCGATTGCTCCTGGGCTGAATGTAATGTTGACAAAGGTCGGTCGGCGGCTATAAGGAACGAGCTAGAGCGTGCTAATGTGCTTTTGGAAGGATATTTTCGAGCCTTATATGTCCCCTTGGGTGGTTCAAAAACTTGGATGGAATCCTCTGACGAACACCTCGAATCAATGAAATTTTATATATCCATGTTCGAGGATAGCCCTTTGTATGCCCTTTGCTGGCATTGTTGAAAGTATTTGTGTCATCTTGCTAGAGGCAGTCGGGGCTTTTTCTTTTTTCATATCTTCTTTCTTAGCCTCTGCAGCCGGGGCTTTTTCTTTTTCCATATCTTCTTTCTTAGCATCTTCTTCAACCTTTTCCTCTTTTTTAGGCCTTTTCTTCCACTTCCTCTTAACAGGCTCGGTTTTCCAGCCTATTTGGGTTATATGGCTCATTGAAGTATGATCACTTGGTTGTAAGTGTTGTTGTGTAATTATGAACGCCTTTTGGTGTAATGAATGAAATTGTGTTTCTTGAAATTTCTGCGTTTTTTATCACCTTATTTTTCTCATGCTCGGCTAACCGGTCAGTTACATGGTACTAACCCCTTGGGACAAGGGTTATGGCGTTTGATGAATTCTAGAATGGATCGGCCCTTCTGAATCCTGACTGGACCTAGCTTGGTTGTTCGGCTCAAGCCCGTCCATTGGGGAGGCACAAGGGCCCAAGCCTGGGGGCTCACGAGCCTGGCCCACACTCGTTTACTGTGCCCTAGTAAGTGAAGCATCGCCAGGATTCAAATCTTTTGGAGGGGCGATGAGTCAATGGCGCATTTAATGCACCCGTAGCGCCTTATACTTAGGGAGTTATAATTGGATTTCACCCGCTCCTATCGTGTCTACACCATTTTCTTGTTTCCGCTCGTTCGAGGCCTACTTGATGCCATTTGTAGGGTTGCGTGTTTTGTGACAGATAGTCTTTTTAGGCGTTTGTCTTCCCACATCTTCGAAGTAAGCCTTGTTTTGTTAGGATCGTTGGGTCAGTTCTTGGCATGTTTAGAAACGACAGAAGAGTAGGAGAAGTGTTTTGGACAGCTGAACATAAGAGGGGTTTCCACTGATGCAGTAGGCTCGTGCGGTTCTCTCCCTCTTACCGGTTTAGGTATTATGGCATGGAAATGATTCCCTTTCCTCATCCTTTTGTTGTTGTGCCCTTGCAGTATAGCGAAGATCAGAAAAGACTTCACACTAGTCAAGGTAAGGCGTAGGAAAGGGAATTTGAGGCGTAGGAAAGGGCAGTGGGATCATATGCAGCGGCATCATTTCTTCTCTGTCCATGGAGGAGTTGAAGTCTTAGTGCCAAATTCCTGACAATATTGATTTTGAGTTGTCGAAGGCGATTAAAATAGAATCCACTATCGATGAGAAGACAATGCGTTATATTTGCGAGGAACAACTCGCGATCGGGCCGGCTTCCCGTTCGTCTCTAGTCAAGCAGTTCCTACACTTCTCTAGAGCGTCGCTTGCTCTTATCCATTCGAATGTCATTCGGATCACGGCCGGAGTGCGTCTTTGAACCTCGGCCTGTGGTGGACATTTCGTTGGTAAAGTGCCTTTTATTTACACCTTGAAGGCTGGGACACCCGGCGGTATCCATGTCGACCTGAGCCCTCATTTTGTAATTTATTCTGAGACTCCCCGACTCGCCTGAGCGAGAGGCAAAGGGCGTGATCTTGGTTAGAAGGACCTTGGTATGAGACCCAGGGGCTCCCACGACCTCATTTGCTGAGCCGTCAATGTCATTCCCAGGTGTGTACAAGTTGTGGGGTTTGTATGTTGGTGTACGTCTATCCTTTACATTCACGTACTTTCTTAATAAATATTTTTTCGTATAGGGAAAAGCCGGAGAGGTAAACTAGTGAATTGGGTGGAGAAAGCTAGCTTTAAGAAAATTCAGAAGTTGCTAGAGATTTACACGAGGCGGAGCGACATCATGAAATTCTCTTAGCTGAGGAATGTTAGAGTGAGTTGGCTAGATCCCTCTCCTATATTCTTCCAGTTATTCCACGCTATCTTCCCACAGAAATAGTGGAGGGAGAGCATTACATTATTGTTGATCTCTTGAATTTGTACGGTAGCTCGTCTTGACAAGAATCTTGAGATCGGCGGTTGGTCAGGCGGTGATCGTGCCCGACGAAGACATTCTTTGTTTAGGGAGGGTTAGGCCTTGTCCCCAAGTATCTAAGAAGGACAATAGGGGTAGCCGTCTCTGATCTTCTTTTTGAAAATGGTTCTCGTCCACGCCCCACGGTATCTAGAAGGGGAATGCGGGTGCACGAGCGACTAGGCGCTAGAGCGGGGTGGAAGATTTTGTCCCTTGGGTTTCCCCAATATCTAGCCGCCCCCCTGTTAGCGAAGAGGAAGAAGAAGAGGACGAGATGGTTGATCTCATACATAACTTTGGCGCATGGAAGAGCAAACGAGGTGCCAGCTTCAAGCGGGCGACTGATGCTACCCTCGAGGTGGTTGGTGAGGTGATCGACCTTGGCCGTGAGAGGGTTACGATGGGCGGCGATGAGTCGTTATGGACTCACTGGATGGAGCTTTCGCGGCCAATCGGCGGATCTCTACGCTCTTAGCGGATTTAGGAGAGGTCTCCCTAACTTATACGGAGGTCCATGACGACATTCCCTTGGAGCAAATTGCTAGCCGACCAGACAAGGCTACATCTTCCATGTCTGGGCGCAATAGGCAGCTACTTCCCGACCGGCTGCTGCTGAATTCTTACATTCCTCCAAAGGGTCAGGCTCCCCCTATGGAGGAAGTATCGACTCTTGGGCCAAAAGGTGCCCAGGAGATTATCAATCGGCCAGGCGGATTTAACGGCGAATCCCGAACGCCCATATGGATCAACTATATCGAGCACTACGCGGATCTGCCCGATGGTTGTCTTGGCCAGGGAAAGGGTGAAGAATATCTGAGTCTCGGTCCTACCTATGCTTGTAAGGACAAACTTGTTTGGTGGTTGAATGGCATGCTAATGCATAATAGTAACCGTCAATCGGCCAATTTGGTATGTTTGCATTCTTGCTGCCTTGTTCTAGTATCATTTTCGAGTTATTACCTTATTCTAATGTGTTCTTTTACAGGCTATTACGACTATTCGGAACATGACTTACCAGCACCGAGAGTTCAAGTCTCGGCTAAGGGATGCGAAGAGGTTGGCTCTCTACGGCAATCGTCATTTCTAACAACAACGCGATGAGTCAACTGGCTGAGTGGAGTTGAGCTCAGGTCTTTGGGAGAAAGAGGCCAAGAGGCGTCGAGAAGGTGTGACGAGAGTGAAGTGCTGCACTCAGTGCGAGGCCTCGATGAGCATGGATGCTAGTTGTGGCCCGGGGGTGCCGAGCATGGAGTGGGTGCGGAGTTGGCCAGGGTCCAAAATGCCCTGACGGTTTCAAAAGAGGCTAAGCGGAAGGCGAAAGACGAGGCTAGTCGTTTAGCCGCCGAACGAGTCTCTATGCTTCTAAAACTTGGGACTTGTAAGGATGAAGTGTCCGCTATCGTGAGAGGCCCATAAAGAAAAAACCTTGGAGGAAACATGAGAGAGGCTTCGGCGTGATTTTCAACTATAGGCCCATAGTTGTTATGCTTTACATAATATTTAATGGAAGTCAGGGTTCAGACGGGATGCGGACACATCAAGGCTGTTATCCACGAGTTCTTTATTAACCCTCGTGCCACCAGGGTGTCTTTGTCACTGTTATTTGCGTCCATCGATGTTCATCCTGGTGAAGCGATGAATGTGCCAGAGAGGGAGGCTTCCGTTGTAGTTCTTGAGATGGATAATAGCGGCGAGTATCTCTCTACCGCCGAGGTGGGGCCGGAGTAACCAGGGAGAGTGAGGAACATGATGTTTTTGGGTTGTATTTTGTGATTGCTCGTTGAGCCTTGTTCCTTCACCCATGTTTCGTATCCCCAGTTTTTGTTATTCTATAAAGCTCTATTAATAAAACACGTGTTGTTTGCGAATTTGGGATGTTGTTGCTTTTTCTTTGTTGAATCACGTAATTTAGTTCTTCTAGCCGGGTAGACAAAGATGTACCTTGAGGAGGACATAGATCAGGTTCGGATGAACACTCCGGTAGACCAGGTTCATTTGTCCCCCTTCTAGCGCTTTTTACCCCGGCTTCGTAATGAACCAGTTGGGCATCAACCATACTAGGCCGATAGAACATCAACCTTGCAGAGCGCTATAATGAACCCATTAGGCATCAACCATCTTTGGCGGTAGGACATGACCCTGCCGGGCTTTGTAATGAAAAATTGAGGCAGGAACATAGTTAGAAATTGAATCGTGCTATTGATAAGTACCTTTTGGGGTGCATAACATTCCACATTCTAGGTACATGTGTCAGTCTAGTTTATCAATGCATGCGATTTGGATTAAATCGACCCGCATTTACAATATCGGTCCTCCCTGGTTGCGTTTGAAACTTTCCGTGACGAATCATTGTGTTCTGAAAACTTTTCTCAAGACCGGGTCCCCCATTGACATTCGGGGTTTTCACGCTGTATGTTGTATAGGTTTGCTAGCCTGCGGTGGTACGATGCTATTCGCTGTGCATTTGCCCATGCAGTTCATCTGCCATGTCTAGGTCTTTAATCAGTTCGGTGTCGACTGCCAGATTTATATCGGTTCGAGACATGGGCATGCCGATTTTTGTTGGGACTATAGCCTCCATCCCATAAGTGAGCGCGAAGGGGGATATACCGGTTGGTCTGCGAGTTGTTGTTCTGTAGGCCTAAAGTACCCTGGGGAGTTCATCCACCCATTTGCCTTTAGCTGAGTCTAACCGTTTCTTTCAGGCGGTCAATAGGGTTCATTAGAAGCCTTCTTAGTAGCTCTGCGGATACCGCCCAGTCGTGGATTCTTTATTTTCAATTCCTGGCAAAAGTTCCTGTATGCCCGGCTATCAAATTGAGGCTCGTTGTCTCGTTGTCTAAGGGATTGAGCTTCATACCGTACACCCGTAGGAGTTCAAAAACCTCTTGCAGGTGTTCAGCATGGTCCAGCGTTCCCTTGACTTTACCAACATATCATCAAAGTAAACCTCCATGGTCTTTCCTAGTAGCGGCCTGAACATCTTGGTCACTAACCTCTGGTACGTCGCCCCGGCATTCTTTAAGTAAAACGGCATCACATTGTAGTAGAACAGCCCGTGTAGGGTGATGAAGGCTGTTTTTTCCGCGTCTGGTGGATGCATGGGTGTTCGATGATATCCCGAGAAGGCATCTAGGAATAACAACATCCCATGCCCGCCTGACGTGTCAAAAATTTGGTCTATTCGAGGTAGAGGGAAGTTGTCTTTTGGGCATGCCTCGTTGAGATCTGTGTAATCCATGCACACTCTCCATTTACCGCCTTTTTTGAGACTACCACCACATTAGCCAGCCATTCCAGGTACTTTATCTCCCTGATGAATCTTACCTTTAAAAGATTATCCACTTATGCCTGAATAACCTAATGGCGGTATGGGTGGAAACGCCTCACTTTCTGTCTAATCGGCCTGGCCGAAGGGATGACATTCAATTTGTGAGAGGCATGTATGGGGTTTAATGTGGCCATTATCTCGGTGGAGTCAGCGAATACATCCATATTACGGAGCAAAACCTGTTGTATTTGTTCCTTCTCCCCACTGGATAGGAAAGAACTAACATATGTGGATTTATCCAGCCTGTCTAGGCATATTGATTCTAGGGGGTCTACGTCCAAACGCTCCTTGTCCTTCACCCTTTCTTGGGCAACGAGTTGTAATTGCTATTTTGAGGCTTGGGTCTCGAGGACCGGTCTGTAGAAGCTTTCGTTTTTCTCACGTTCCTGCACTGATAATTGGTAGCATTTTCGGGCTGCTAGTTGGCTACCCAAGAGTCAATTGCCTTGACATTGGTCGGATGGCGATCATTTGGTGCTAGGTTGAGGCGACTTTTATACATGCGGCCGAGGTAGACGATAAATGCATTGTAGAGCCTAGGTCCTCGACAAAAATAAGACACGTTTGACCTAAGGCTCTGTGTGAAGAAACAATGTCACCATACGTTATTGTGGTTTCCCGTTAAAAATTTGGGCGAGTTCTACCAACTTGAACAGCCTATCAAAGAGATGTTCATTTGCACGAGGCGGCGGTACGCAACGAGTCATTCTTGACTGTAGGGAGTCGGCAAATACTATGTGCACATCAAAATTGTTAATACATAAAGTAAGTACGAGTGCATCGTGGTGTGGAGTAATGACCCTGGATGGGTTAATAGGGGGAAAGGATATAGGGTCGTCGATCGGCTGGATTGCTTTGTTGTTGTCTAGGACGTGGATGGTGTTTACTTGGGCGGTTGTGGGTGACATATGACCTCTTAGCACTTAGGCGATGCGATCGTCAGTCGGGCCGCCTAGTATGTAGTTTATGGTGGGTAGGGTTCGGTGGGAACTCTGCGGCGCGCTATTCTTTGTAGTAGGGGTGGCCTCGGCAGTGGGCCAGATCTCGAACATATCTTCTGAGGTGGCTGGCCCTGATTAATCTTTCCACCATAAATTTCAGGCTTCAACATCGATTAGTCTCATGCCCGTGGTCTCTATGGTAATCACATCTCAAAGACTGGTTGCGTTGTGCGGGATATGATTGAATGGGTGTGGGCCATTTGAAGTCGAGGTGATCCGGATGAGGAAGGAGTGTCGTAGAATGTTCGGAGGAGTGGCGGGGGGTTCCTGCCTCTTTGAGTTGGTCTTATGGAGCTTTTTTGGTTCTTACTCTTGGCTCCCTTTTGTTAATAGGCCCTTAGTGGTCGACGCTTTAATTTTGTGATCATCGTAGCGAGCCAGGATGTTGTTCCTAGTGTTGAATGTTTATCGCGTGCGTACAGTTCTTCCATTGTCGTGGCGGATCCGAGAGATAAGCGAGAGTGAAAAATCGGGGTGGTCGACCAGATCCTTCGGAGATTTTTGGGACCACGTCCATCTTCATCCGAATCAATCTGTTGGAATGACCTCACAAATCTTCACGAGTGAAATCGCCGGATGGACTCGTCCTCCGCTTGAGGTGGTTTGTAGAGGCCCAGTGTTTCAGCAATCGAGGCGGAGCATAGATGCGCGAATAAATGCAGCCTGACTCAACGCTAAACGTGTTGATAGATCTCCATGGGAGTTTGTGGAACCAAGTAGGGCAGGCCCCTTCAAGCTGGCCGGGAACACTTTGCATAGTAAGCGGTTGTCTCTCGCATTGAGTATCATTGCCTGATTAAAGTGCAGCATGTGGTCATACGGATCAAAGGAGCCATCATACATGGCAAAAGACGGTATGACAAAGCCACGCGGTGGTTTGTAGCTCAAGATGTGCTAGCCCAACGGGGAGGATAACATAACTTCAGGTCCCCGGACAGTGGTGGATGTAGGCATGTGCAAGGCGGGTGCAGCCTCGAAGGTAGGATACATGAATGGAAGTGATAATGTTATGCCCACATGCATGGGCATATTTTAGAACTTGCTCCGGTATGCGTCCTCGCGATTTCTCGCCGTGTCGGCGATGCATGACACTAATGGCTTGGCCGGAGCAATAGCGGGGCCTCTTTTCGATTTAGCCTCCGTTGTTCTTTGGGGTGACGGATCAGAATCGAAGAGCTACGGTGCTTATGCGTCCCATTCTTCGTCACTTTGTCCACTGGCAGGATGGGCTCTTTGCCTTTATTTTGTTTGATCAAGGTGCATGATGTTTGCTCCCTCGTGCATTTCGCCAGATCCTCTTAGAAAGCAGGCTCATGGCGTCGTTCTCTTCTTGCGAGATGGTCGGCACGATTCCATGGTCGTATTTGTTTGGCTCTACTCTTCTTTGCTTCGTCTCATATCTGAGCTAGCGGCCCCGATCCTCAAGGGGATTTCTTGGGTTGATGGCCATAGCGATAGGATCCGACGAACCGGATGAGTGAGCGGGAACTACTGAATCTTCGAGGTGTGGGGGATCGTTTGATAGCCAGAAGCGTAATACCGCCGCGTTGCCGATGAGATTTTTGCTTGGTAGTTCCTGGCTTGGCACCAATTGTTGTCTCTCTGATTCACCAGTCACTTAGGATCGTCGGGGCATTAACACAGCGGCAGGACTTGCAAAACAAACAAGGCAAGCGGTGGTGTCTTGAAATGACTCTCAGATTGCTTAAATTAGACAAAGAAATAGAGAACGTAAATGTCAGTCTTCCGGTAGTGTATTTTCCTATACCTTTCTATTGCCATTCCTTCCTTATTTGTGAAGGAGGATGATGATCCACTTTTTATGGAAAGTGGGTGATTGGTTTCCGAAATGGAAGAGAGGAAGGCGCTTTATTTGCGCGTCAACTGTTTTTCCTTTTGGATAGCTAAGTCACCTGAATCTTCCGCCTTAAGGATCGTTTGATCATCCTAAGGGCGATTACGTGAGTGGTTTTATGGGAGGATGTGTTCTTGAGCTGTGAAGGATCAACCGAGAAATCATTGGTTGGCCGTGCTGCCGAGGGCGACAAGCCGGCTGAAGGATGTGCCCGGACAATCAAATCTGGGCCCTTTGTTGTGGCCAGGATGGTCGCGGCCCAGGAGTTTCGAGCCGTGGTTGAATCCATGTTCGTGAGGATCTTGAAGTATCTTGTGAGGCACTGATTAAATCTAGCGCTTTTGAATAAGGATCTTTGACCAAAGCCATGGTACCCACAATAATAACATTTCTTATCATGTACCTTTTACGAATTGTGGCTCCTGTGGTACCCAATTAATTGGATGACATAAAGAAAAACTAATAAAAAAAATATGGAAAAAAAAGAAAAAGAATGGCGTTAAGCATATTAAATAAATTTTCAACTTTTAATGATGATCATATTATAATTAATTGTGAGTATGAAACGGTAATATGAAACGGAAAATTCCTAAATTTACGGTATTTTAGACCACTTTTTTTAAATTGTACCAACTCACAATAATAAAATTCTGATAAAAATGATCATGACTTCTAAAAATATTTTAAATCAAATGTTAAATATATTTAAAGATTAGAAATTAGTGAATTCTTATATAAGCTAATAACATATTCAATATTAAATATACTAATTTTTAGACTATAAAAGGAATTTTTAGATAAACACCAAAATTTTAAAATCTTACTCTCATTTAGTTCATTAATTTTCATTTAAATATGACTATTCTATCAAACAACCTATAAGAACTTATTAGGGTGAATAAGCTATCAATTCAACCAAGCATGAAAAGGAATTTTTAGATAAACACCAAATTTTTAAAAATCTTACTCTCATTTAGTTCATTAATTTTCATTTAAATATGACTATTCTATCAAACAACCTATAAGAACTTATTAGGGTGAATAAGCTATCAATTCAACCAAGCATGACATATAAGGTTATTATTTATTTAATTTTTAAAAATGAAAAGAAAAGGTATATCTAAGCAAAATCTCGTTATTTCATTACTAATAAGAACTCACCAAAAAGATGTTTCATCTTCAAAAAACTAAGTATAAAATTAATTGTTTTATCTCCGGTTTTTTTTACAAATTTAATAATTTTCCTAATATTTTAATTAATTTGGCAGCATAACGAGAGAAAAAAAAATCAGAAAAAACTCAGATTGTTCTAAGACACTTTGTGATTGTTTTAAACATAAAATGATACTACCTCACCAATAACTTTAAAAATGATAATGACTTCTAAAAGGAAATATGAAATATTTAATATTCATTAGAATATTTTAACTAAATTAAATTTGATATTTTTTTAAAAACTAAATTAAATTTGAAAAACGAAAAGTAACCTAATATATATAGGTATCTTAAAAAAAAAAGGAAAAATGAAAAGGGCCTTTACGTACTTATGTTTGGGGGAAATTGGTTTCATTTTCAAAAAAGTATATTGGAAATTGTGATGCATGTTATGTTAAAAAAAGGGAAATTAGGTATCTGATTATCAATTTGAAATAGTTTGACATCCATACTTAAAATTGAGTATCATGACTCGAGTTCTTTCTCGTAAAAAAATAATTAAGATTACGTCGATATCTGCTCATGAGTGTGAATGTAAGTAAGTGCGAATATCTTATCGCTATTGTCGATATCTTTGTCGTAATAGTCAATGTATTAGTACAATAACTAGTATGATAGTGCATTTTGTTCAGTAATGGTAATATATTAGCAAAATCTAGTATTTTTTATGGGTGTTGCGTGGATCGTGGATCTCCCACAATTAGCAGCCTGAATGTCCAAATATTTTTGAAATGAGGGCTAGAGTACAAACTTTTCCCTGTAAAAAATGCTTGTATTCAGATAAAATTATTATGGGTTTGTTAACTCATCAAATAATTTATTCAGAATCATTCCATAATTTTATTTTTAAAAATTTATACATCTATGTACTATGTACTCAATAGATTACATATTTAACAATTATATTTTAGAATAAATTGTTATTGTAAATAAAATTTTCAGTTTATTGGAAAAAAAAAAAAACTCTATTCAATAAAATAAGGATAAATTAACCTCGGCAGATACCGGATGGGTGGGCACAAGGGCGTGTATGTGATGTGATCTTCTATTAGAGGATGGAAGGACATGGAATTTAGATCTTATCTCCACTTTGTTCAATGCACGTGACATAGACCTTGTTTTCCTCATACCACTGCCGGTTGTTCCATGCGAAGAAGACTCCCTCTATTGGATTTATGATAAAAGTGGGAGTTTCATGTGTCAAAAGCTGCTATAGGGCCCTACAAGGTGAACTTCCATCTCATGTATCCAAAGTTTGGAGCATCATCTGGTGATTCTGGTATTTCCATGTTCTCTTCGGTTGTGAAATAGCTTGTTTTGATTAACCTATTTTTCGGTTTAGTTATTTGATAAGTTCGGTTTATAAGGTTTTTTTGCTCACCCCTAAGAACTGATAGTTGTCGGTAATTTTTAAAGTATTACCTGCTTAGAACACCATTATGGGGATTAAATTCCTAGAATGAATAACATCTTATTTGTTGGGTTTTGGCAACCACAGTTTTAACAAAAATATCCCTAATAAAACATACTCCCTACTAAAATAAATTTAACAAAAATGAGTTCATTACTCTTCCGTGCCTTTATGAACATATTTTACTTACTTTTTATGTTATCTTGCCCTATTAAACAAATAATAAGTTATATTACTCTACGAGACCATTTATATTCAAATTAAGCATTGACAACTAATTGTCTACAAAATTGTTAAATTGTTGTATGAGGAGATGAAAGAGGATGAAGAAAGAAACTAAAACGGTGTGAAATACTTCACTCTATTAATAGTTCCTTTTTGTAGTGAAGGATTTCTATAATAAATTTCTTATTTCATAACCTTTCCTCCTTTAATATAAAACTCTAGTAAGACAAAAGAATATAATACTTTTGTAAAAACGTTGTTTAATTCATTTGTTAGTGAAATATGCTCCATCAAATTTTAGATAAATGAAAATAAGAGTAAATATATCCATGATGCAATTTGAACGATGCTTTTTTTTCTTTTTTTTCTCTATTTCAATAGTGGATCAGTGGATGGAAATACTTTATGCATAACTTTATTAGATTATCTAAGTGATCAAATAGGTTGGACCTCACTAGTATTGAAGAAGTTAGGGAAGTAAACTTAATTTTACCACTTTTAGTTTATACGCCATACAGGCAAATATTATTTTGGAATAATTTGGTTCGATTATCTTTGGAGGATATATAGCCATTTTATAATTTATCGAATATGTTGGATTACCAACCTTCATCATATTCACAATATTTTTCATGAATTACATGACATCTGTAAATAATTTGAAAAGTTAACGACAATTGTTTTTGATAGATTTTTTGTACTTGAAAACACAAGGTTTATATGAGTTTTAAAAATAGTCATGTTGTAGCAATGTGCCTGATCCACGTTACGGTCGAATGAGATTGAGGATTTGTGGAGGTAAAAAAGTCTCTCAAAAGTTGTTGAATTGTGGTAAAAGCCTTTATGTTACTGAGTATTGATTTCAAAAAACCAAGCCTCCCTTTATAAGGGCTTTTATTTTATTCTTTTATTTTTAAATTTTCTTACCAAGTTAACATTTTTGTTTCTCTAATAAATCTAATGGATGAAAATAAAATTTTGGCTTGTTTTATATATATTACAAATAGCTCAAGTAGTTAAGATCTAAAGTTTAACATAGGAAGGGAAGGGGTCAAAGTCCTAATGGAGATAAATTTGTGAGCAATAAACTATTATAATGTATTGCAAAAAGAATAAATGTCAAAAAATAAAAGAATTGGTTAAAATAATCTTTTCCCTTGGACCAAGTTTGAATCTCCATGATAACAAACTACTCTAAACCTTGTAATGCCAAATAAATAAAGGTTAAATTTATATATATTAGGTTGTTCGCTAGCAATTTGGAAATTTGGAATAATGGGTAATTAATGTAATATGATAAGATTGGTGAAATTATATTAAAGATTAAATTAAAAAACCTACCTTCAAATATTCTTTTTAAATTTAATATTATTAAGAAAAGGTTATTACTAGTTGAAGAAATCAAAGGTAAAAGCATTATTTGCTTATATTATTTTTCAAATGAAAAAATAAAAACTTTAGTTTCACTTATGGTGCTATTTCTTATTTTTTATTTTAATTTAGATTTATTATTATATATAATGAAACTTAATATGAAAAATAATAAATATCATAAGTATAAAAAAATATCATATATAATGTAAACACTTTTACGTTAAAAATAAATTCTTAGATATATTAATCTAAACTATATTAAAATAAAATTTAATAAAATATTGAATTAATAATTATACTTTCAAAAATATAATTATTAATTATAAAATTTTCACAAAATAGGAAACATGGAAGGTAATTTTAATAGCATACAAAGTGGTTCAACATTGGCCTTCCTGCTAATATTATAAAATTATTCTAATAGTTAACATTAAAATATAAAAATTTTTAAAAACAAGAAATATAAAAATAAAATTTGACATATGATGTGGAAATCAAACTCCTTAATTATCATTAATTTGAGTCCCGATTCTTATATTTATGAACTTTTAAAATAGGGTTGTATTATCACATTTGATTCTAATTATGGCAATCTGGCCATCTTGTCTCATTATATATGTAGCCACAAAGATTAAATCTTTACTTTCAAATTTAATGAGAATTTTTATGTTATTTCAAGACTAAGGAAGTTTTTTGCAATTTTTTATGTTCTCTTCTTTTAATTTCTTTTTTCAAATGTGTTATTTCACATCAAAGTTGAAATATGAGTAAACTTGAATTGCCTATGGGGGTATCCATCGAAAGTACCGCCGATCAGAATATCAAGGTCTCCATATTTCAGAGTTATCCGATGGTAGAATTTTTAAATGGCAAAATTCAACACATGGATGGAAGGAGTTTACAATCTCGCATTTAGTATGAACTATTCTTTTAGTTTTCTAATTCAATTTTCTTTGTAATTATATATTTTTTATATTCCATTAAAACGTATGAAAATTGCTTAAAATAATTGATTTTTTTTTTCATTTTCTTTGACTAGGATTCCTAAATTTTGTGATGGATCAATCAATCCTGCTATGGAACAAATATGTGGAAGACCGTTAGGTCTTAAATTAACGACAGAATACGCGAGCTTTACATCGCGATGCTGTTTTGGTTGATGGTTGTCGATCGTACTTACTGAGCTTGCCAAACAATCAAGTAATTACACAAGGAGTCCCACTTCTATTCACTTATGCCTTAATATTGATCAAAATATTGGAGTAGTATATTTTACTCATACAAGCACAATATTCCAAAGATGGTATGTATAATAAATTTACTCATTATTATTAATTTTCTTTTATTGCGGTTATTAGTCACGATTCTCATCTCAATATTGATGAACAATGTAATTTTTTCTGTGGCTTACGCGTATAGCAATGCAAATTTGGGATGTTAATTTGGGTTGTTACTAAAATATGATCCAAGGACAAAAAAGTGACGTGTGTTGCTAAGAGGCTATCGGCTTAAATGGGGTTGCATTAAACAAAGATAATGATTGTGTTTTGCTACTTAAACCACCGCCGCCAAAGTCACAAGATATTGGCTTCGAGGTCAAAAATGTCAAACCGGCCACACTTTTACACAACTTGTTGGATGTTCGAATAATATTCAAAGAAACACTGTGGGAGTTTTAAGCTGCAGCCAAAATACCAGGAATACTGTTAAAAAGTCAAGCCGATAAAACTTAACGAGCAAGGAAAGATAGTGGAAGAACTTAGCCAAGATGTTGGTCCAATCAGTGAAGTTCAAGAGAAAAATAATAGTTTATGGTTAGGTTCTGTGATTTATTCGTATGTAGGTTTATTGAGTTAGAATGTTTTTAGTAATTATCATTATTTTACATGTAAATTTTGGAATTTAAATTACCGTTTTATTTGGTCGTCAAAAATCCATTAATACTTACTTCGATTTTATTGATTAAGGTAAGTTTCTATTTTGGAAAACTCAAGTATTTTAATATTTTTCTCAAAAATTAAAATAAAAACATTAATTTAAATTCAAGTAATTTCTAAACACTGCTATCAAGGTTGTTAACTTAAACTCATTTTTTTAATTCTTATTTAAAGTTAATATTATTTAATATAATTACGTGGATAATTTATTCTAAATTATTTAATTAATTAATATATATATATATATATATATATATATATATATATATATTCTGGGTGAAAATTTTCAATAACAATTGAAGCGTACTGCATAAAGATAAAATTATTTATATAATTAAAAACAAATCAAGTACAAAAGTCAAGAAATTTATAAATTTAAGAATAAATTAATTATTTTCATTTATTTTTATCCATATATATATATATATATGGATAAAAGGGAAATGTCATTAATTAAAAAAATAAAAATCAGTTTCATGAGTTCTACCCCGTATTAGCGGTTGGCTATGTTTCTTGGAGTTGAGTGTCCTTACATATCTCTACGAGTCAAATTCTTTTATATCCAAATTTTAAAAAGATTCATAGAATCAGATAACATGGAATAAGGAAACCAATTTAGAAACCAATCTAAATTAAACAATGTCAAAGGAATTTCCTTTAATTTATCTTTTATCTTTATCTTTTCTTCTTATCCATTAATCTTCTTAAACTTCCCTTGCTCAACGTAATAATCAAATGTACCCATAATCTCTAAGCAAATTAGAAGTATCTGCACCATATTACATATATTTTTGATCGGGATGGGGGACGATCTATGCATATCCTACCCATCTTCACCCGACAATTTATTAATATATAATATATAAATATAATATATTTTTATTTATTTGTTTATTTATATTGGTATTTTGTTGTATAATATTTGATTGTGTCATATTTTTATTGGCTCATAAAATCACATCATAATAATTATTTATTACTATTATATAACAAATTATTTTTAATATTCATAGTTTCTTAAAACAATTAATTTCACATATCGGAAATAGGTATTAGGGTAGGGTATGGGTATCCGATCCTCCAATGGATGTGGGGATGGAGATAAAAATTCTAAATGCAACAAGGATGGAGATGGGGATAGAAATAATAAATGCAGATAGAATAAGGAATCTAAAATCTTAACCAAATCCCACTCATCGTCATCCTTCAAAAGTCGATGTCGGTAAGAGATGTAATGTGAGACATTTCACTTAAACCCCTCCTCATCAATTCCACTTAAAATCTCTGATACTTTTTCAATCTCACCTCTTCACCCCTGCGGCACGCTAGCCACTACGTAATTCTGTTCAGGAGACAGAGAGGAACAGAATGGCGGTCTACGGCGAGGTTAGATCCCACTCTGAACCCCATCAAGCCCATCACCATTTGCATGATCGGCGCCTATGGATTCACTGGGCCGCATCTCGTGAGAAGCTTATGGTCTATACTACCACAAGGTCTTGGTCATTGATGTTCACAATGACAAGATCAAGCACCTTCGTTTCTACACGCATCCTGGTCCCATCGCATTCACTTTCTACGAATCAACATCAAGAATCCATTCCGTGCTTGAAGGACTCATTAAGACGGCAGACCGCTCGTTTTCCCCGCTTTTCCAATTCTTCCGCTGCTAATTTTGGATTTTATATCCATTATGCCGCTTTTTTTAATGCACTATCAATTTGGCTACATCCGTACTCCGCCGCAGGTGCTAATGAGACGACCGACTCGAAGTTCAACTTGAGTCGAAGGTTTGAGTTTTCAAGGCTGGTTCGACCAGCTTCATTTTCGCTCGCGAGCTCAGCCCGAGTCGAAGCTAGATCTGAAGTTTTCAGTTCGTGTTTCCAGCTTACGAACCTGAGCTCGACTCGCATCAATAGCATCCCCGCAGTAATGTCGTGGCCCTAGGCATTTGGCTACTTTTGAAAATATTAGTTTTATAAATAATCTTTATTTTATCCATTCTAAACCAAATTCAAAATATAAATTATTTCAATCGGATATTAAAAGATACACTTATGTTAAGTTAACATTGATGGAAATGTAATTTCAACTTTATCTTCAATATTTAAATTAATTTAAATAAAAATGATTTTTTTTTTTATTTAAGATAAATTTTCTTAAATTTTTTTTATTAAAATACTATAATTAGATTAATATTTGGCTTATAATTATAATTAACTAAATTAATTTTTTTAAAGTATAAAATCAAGATAAAAAATTAAAATATTTCTTTAATTAAATCTAACTTATATAAATGTTATAATTAAACAAAATTCCTCGTTTAATCTAATCACATAAATATAAATTGGGTAGGAAATTAATTTCAAATACATAATGATATTTTTATATAATTATAATTTTAACCCCGTCCTTTCGATTCTCCTTTTCAAATTTCTGGGTTTCCCTAATAGTAACCACTCCCACTGTGGAAGTGCACTCACTTTCCCATCGCCTTTCCACCGACTTCCCGACCGCATCGCCTTCCACCTGGCCCGACCGACCGTCCATCGCCGGCTCTCGACCGTCATTGCAAGTTCTTACCTTTTTCACTACAATCGCAGATCTACCTAATACCTAGGTTAGAAAACCAATGGATCCCGTGTGGCGTTGATTTTTTGTTCTTTTGAAAGGAATATAAGATTTCTATGAAAAAAATGATTTTTTTTTTGTTGCTATGGGTAAGAAAGGATTTAAAACATACGTAATCGTGTTTTTCTCTCTTCAGAATTTTCCTTTTCCGTAATTTAACGAGTCGCTAAGGCCAAGAAAGGAGACACCATCACCGCATGGCCTTAAAACTAAACAAGAGCTATGGAGACCGGCTATTCCATAGAAGATCTCGCCGATGAATACATACATCACATTTCGCAAACTTGGGTCCGAAATTGTGGGTATTGAATCCCCAAGGGTGAATTCGGATAAATCGGCTGCCAGAGGGAGCGTTGCAACGAATCGTGATTTCTGCCAGGAACGTGGCGGCCTGTAAGACGACTCTTGCCAAGAAGGTTTATGACAACAAAAGGTCGGAACGCTTTGTTTGCCGTGCTCGATCATCGTGTCTCGCCTATTCAAGATGGAAATGGTACTGTAACATGATCAAGAAATTCTATGAAGCTATGATAAGCCAATTCCCGAGGGTATGATGCAATGGACGCGATATTCTTATCGGGTTCATCAAGGTTATCGAGGATAAAAGGTATGCTATTGTTTTTGATGATGTCCGAGGTTATAGTTTTGGAGATTTATTAAACAATGCTTATCCAAAAAATGTAAGAGGTAGCAGAAAATCGATTACAACTAGAAACGCTGAAGTAGGTTACAGTTAAGTTAGAGAATCTCGATTTCATCATGTTCACACCTTCAACCTCTACCCCGCAGAAGTTCTGGGAACTCTTCGTAAGAAGGCATTTCGTGGTTCTATTGATATTGTTAAAGATGCAATGATTGCCGCCAGTAATTGTGGCAATCATGCTTTATTGACAAAACTAAGAATGAGTTATAGAAATGGTAAAATTTAATGACGCTCCTCGCTCCCGCTAGAAACTGTCAATCCCCATCTCGAAGTACCACCAAGATTCCTCTCCCTCAATTACAATGACTTGCCTCACTTCCTCAAGCCTTGTTTTCTGTACTATGCCGTTTCCCGAGGACTATTTTGATAAATCAGGCAAAACTCATCCTACTGTGGGTAGCTAAGGGATTTAGAAAGGGGAAACTGGTACCATTGGAACAGAGAAGTGAAGAATACTTGAATGTGAGTTGATTCCACCAAGTTTCTGTCTCAATTGTCGAGGTGGATCATTTGTGAAGAATTAGGAAATGCAAAGTCCATGACTTGATGCGTGAGATTATCCTCAAAAAGCGCAGGAGTTGAGCTTTTATCATGTTTTGGACGAAGACCGATCTTCAATAGAAAATTTCCGACGCGACTCATTCAAAAAGAATACTATTGGTTGTGAGATCATTAATAGAAACGCATAGATCCGCTCAATTTTGCTTTTTGACATCGATGCAGTGCCCATGCTCCTGACTGGTGTATCCTTTACCAACTATAAGCTTTTGAAAGTAGTGGATTTTGAAGATGCTCCTCTGTATAGTATTCCAGAAGATTTGGGAAATCTATTCCACTCGAGAGGTACTAGTGTCCGAGGGGGGACAAAGTCAAGATGCTTCCAAAGTCCATAGGTAAGCTGCAAAACCTACAAACTTTGGATCTCAAGCATTCCCATGTGGATGTGCTTCCAGATGAGTACACATAGGAGAGGGGATTGGCAATATGGTAGACTTGTAGAAGTTGTGTTATGTGGAGGCAAATCATGGGATAAGCCTAATTGAAGAGCTGGCAAAGCTAAGACAGTTGATAAGACCGGGCATTGTAAACTTTATGGAAGAAGACGGGCCAAGTATGTGTGCCTCCATTTCAAATATGAAGTACCTTGAATCATTAGTCATATTATCAAAGGATGATGGTATTCTCAACTTACAAACTATATCGATCCAACGTATATCTTAGGAACTTTACTCAAGTAGTTGAGATCACTGTGTTGCTCGATCAAGCCTCAGATTTAAGTCTAGTTCTGTGATTGGGCAAAATTCTGTGTTAAGCTATGATCCGATGGAAGTCCTCCAAGCTCTCCCTAATCTATTGGAGCTTCTTCTATACAATGTATATGGCGGTGAATGCTTTTGTTTTACATAATTATGGTTTTAGAAACTGAAAGTATTTTGCCTCTATGACATGAAGGGACTGAAAACTCTGAAAATACATGAAGGAGCACTACCTGTTCTCGAACTTCTTGAAATTCAACCTAGCCCACATATGGAGGTGCCTTCTGGGATTCGCCTCCTCAAAACCCTGACAAGGATTGATTTCTTTGGCATGCGAAGAGAATTCGCATATAGTATGCGACCACAGGATGGCCAAAACTATCACATAGTTGAACATGTCCCCAATGTTTTTTCCACGTCCCATGTCGACATGATCAAACGATTCAGCTCCAAGATGACCACCAAAATTCAAGAAGTTGAGTTGTTGTCGTTTTCTTTTTAGTTAGAATATTTATTCGACTTCAATCTTTATATAAGGTTTGAGTTCAAGACTGATATGCGATTGATGGTCTTGAGTTTGCTTATGTGTATCCCCCGACTACTATACAATGATTTTTATAACTTTAAATGGCCCCATCGTTCAAGACTTCAATCTTTTAAATGGACATCTTATAAGTCAAATGACCCTTTTAATAAGTCATCTTACTCTAAAAAAATCTATTATAACTTTTTATTTTCTTGAAGACATGCACGTTGGTGTTATTGTATCCCTTGACTCTAGCAAGCTTTTGTTAGAAGGAATTACATCATTTATGTTTGTTCGACCTAAATTTCCACAATTTTTTATTGACTTATTTCCATTTTGTTCTGGAAGAAAAAAGTACTGCATATTTTTCTATTTATTTTGCCGATTTTTGTTTTAACAGATGATGAAGGAATATTTTTCTATTCTTCATTGTTTATCATGATGATAGATTTATGAAGAAATTCTTTATACAGATCTATGAAGAAAAATCATCAATATTCAAGAGTCTCGGTCATCATCTTCCACACCCATAGATATTCATATCAACTGGAGTTCTTCAACGACCTAATGGTTTGTGACAAATTAAGGTTATCACTTTATCTATTTCAGGACTCTTTCAGCTTTTTCAGGTTTCGCATTTTGTGGAAAAGATTTCTATTCCTTCTCATCTTTGATTAATATAACTCTATGTTCTGTTTCTTTTTTTTTTTCTTTTTGAATATCGATCAGTCATTCTAGGAAGATCTTAGCCTAACGTTTGCATAAGTTTTCCTGTGTGTCAATGCATTAGACTCCTTTACTAGGCTTGAAAGTGTTTCATATGAGCTTAGGCCTTCTTTCCTTTTCTTTCCTTACCTTCTGTGATTTTTGTATGCTCGGTTCACAAAGATTCATGTTGTAGTCAATTTCCATGATAATGCCAATTCTAAAAAGTAATTTAGTTATGTTTTTTATATTTATTGTTCCTTTTTAAATGATACTGTAGTCAATTTGTATTCTAGGTACTACCATCCTATCTTTTCTAGATTTGGTCAAGCGTAGCATGAAGCAAGTAGAAAAAAATGGTTGGTTTTTTTTTATTCTTTACATGTCTTTTGGGGAAAAGAGGGTTCATCATGCATCCTCTTTGGATTTTATTCCTTTTACTTTTCCTCTCTATTTTGTTTTGGTTTAGAAAAGTGTAGTGATGTAAAGATGATGCATTATTCTTACCTTTTCCTGCAAAATAAATGCATGCATTCAATCTAAGCAATTATGAGGATTTGGGAAGACAATGAACCTAGGAGTTAAGATACAAACTTAAGAACATGTTTGATCGCCTTTTTATTTTCGGGAGGAACACTTTAAAACAAATACTTAATTCAGAAAACAAGAATAATTTTCAAAAAACACTAAAATGGTGTTTACAATAACGATTTTCAGACCACCGACTCAATCTATTCACCTTTTACCTTTTGTTTCTTTCCCTTCACATGCTTAAGAGAGTAGATATTCATTGTAACCATGAAGCCTTTTCGCATAATTCAGCCCTTTGCTTTTGTGACTCTTTATCCTTATATACATATATACACATTTTTTTAAGGGTATACAAGAGGGCATCCGTATTAATCATGCATGGAGGGTGGGAATAGTGGGAAGTACCTTTAATTAAAAGGATTGTCATGCTCTCATCCTTCAATGGATAGACTATAATTTGAAATGTTGTTAGAATAACCCATATAGTCCGGATTGTTAATGCCTAAAGACTAATCCATCGATCTATTGATCCTCCTCTAGTCTAGAATCCTTTTAATTTTAGGGATCAAGGAATGTATGGATGCCTTCATGTGAATAGTCCAAATTTAGTATACTTGAATTGAAATGTTAGAATGTTAGAAAGTTATTCGGTTTCGTGCATTAACCGGGTGGTACACTTACTAAGACAGTAATCGTACTGCTAAAGATAGCAAAACCGTAAAACGCAGAAGTGCATCGCTCTTAGAGACGCTTCCTCCTCTTCTTTAAATAATATGTAGTCTTCTTTTAAATATTTTAACATGACTGGTGAAATGCATTTTTTTTCTCAGGTTCAAGACGTTTAATATGCAAATAGCTGAGGAGCCGCATCGTAAAACCATCTCGAGCGGGACGGGCCTCATTAATCGAGCCCGAGAGTCCTCGAGGGCTTCTGCAAACTTGTCGGCGTCATACTTTCATACGTAATTTCATCAAACATTTCAGTTTGTTTTCTCATACTTGACAACCTTTTAATTATTTTTCCTTTCGTAAGGTATGTGAGTTAGAATGTTCTCGCTTTCGTTCCAATGTTAGGCCTAGTAGTCGAGTGGATTTTCATGGCTATCTTAAGATTGTTTAGCAATTCTATCTTTGATTTTCCTTACTTAAATCTTAGGTTATGTCTATGGGTCACCCCGCTTTATCGTACTATTTAAGTTGTTCATATTTTTATACAGGAAAGGATATATTATTAATGAGTTGATTGATTCATCCAAAATCAATTATCTTCATACTTAACATGGATGCAAGCAGCTCATTCAATAGAATTTCTAGTCTTTCTAATGTCGAATGTGATTTCTTACCCTCAGATTATTTTTCAACATATGTATTTATGAAAAAGAAACCCTATTAGTATCAAAATTAATCCCACTTATAAAAGAGGCCTGATAACATCTCTCAACTATATTTGGTTGTGATTTGTTTCATTTTTAATCTATTAATTTTTCAATTTTATTTTAATTACAAAATCCAAACAAGCCCTAAGCGACCTTATTGTTTTCAATTACTCTTCTCAAGAACCATGCTTTTAGTCTTCATTTGCTCATTCACTGGACTTCAACTCACTACAAACTCCGCTTCCTTCCTCATTTCTCAAAACTCTCCTAGCTTGTAGAGGAAGAAATGGCTCATTAGAAATGAAAATCCTAATTTTAAATCCTCATTCAATTTTTTTTTCCTTCCTCATTTTCAAAACTCACTTCTTTTTTTTTTTTTTTTTTTTTTTTGATAGAAAAGTAACATGTATTAATCACAAAAAACAAAGAAAGCTTCGCCTCCAAAAGTACACTCGGAGTATACAAAAGGACATAGTCCGAGAAGTACTAAACAAGAAGAAAAAAACCCCAAATCCAAAAACAATTACCTATACCCCATCCAAGTTGTAATTCCAATAAACTCCCTGCCTCTCATCCCCACTAGACACGCTGTCTGTGACCTAAGCTACAAATGAAAGAATTCTTTAATCTATACATAGAGAACGTCTCATTATCGAAGGCCATTCTATTTCTCTCACACCACACTGCCCAGAAGAGGCAAAGAGGCGCAACCCTCCAAACTTTCTTCTTCGCACTTCGCTTCACTTGCTTCCTTGCCAAGCTGGGCTGACCATTGCATCGAGAAAGGAAAGACCCATCCAAACTCACTAGCCAAAATAAGCTCCCAAAGCATTCTTGCTCTCGAACAAGGTACTAGAAGATGGTTTAGGTTTCCCTCCTCCTTCTTCTACAAAGGTAAGATCTCACTGCAAGGATCTTCCTCTCTTTTTTAGTTGGTCCAGAGTCATCACCTTACCCCAAGACGCCTCCCAAGACGCCTCACAACTTCTAGACAAAGAAAGAGCTCAAATTTGAATTAAAATCAAATCCCAATTTTCAAGTTCTCATTCATTTTTTCTTCTTTAAAAAGCTTAGTTTGATAGTTACAAACTTATATTATTCAAACAAAACCAACCTTGTTTTCTCATGAATGAAAGCATATCACACTTACCGAAATGGGAAGATTTTAGAAGAAATCGGGAAAGCTCACCATTTGGAATTATAAAAGTGATAAAAGAGAAGGGTATGGAGGATTTAAGAAGAGCAAATGAAATGAAATAATCCTAAATTGGTCAAGAAAATATCTCTCTCCCCAAAATGCTAACTCAAAAACCACCAAGAAGAAGGCGAAAGAAAATGAGAAACAAAAATAACTAGCCCGCTTCGCATCGGGGCTTTATAGCGTAAGAGTTCCATATTTATCAAGACCATGACTTTTATACAACACCGGCCGGGGGCTGTTCTCACCAGCACCAACACTTATAATACAAATAGCTAAGCTTTACAATAGTTAAAAAGGAAACAAAAAAAAAGAACAAATTAATAAACTTACTAAGGCTAGCTGATGTCCATCTATCATATAATTTATATATATACACTGTTGTACCAAAAAGGAACAAAGGATCCTCTCCTTGATTCACCTATCATTTCCTAAGTCGAAATGATTCCAAGTACATGCCTTGATTATATCCTCTGGAGTAAAGATGGGAGAGTTCAAAAAGAGAAATTTGAAAGTAGCGACATAATGCCAACTCGGGAGGGAAAATCACATCCATCCTCCTTAGCTATCATTGCTTTGGTAGTAGAAGTCTCATTTTTGTAGTGTTAAAGTAAGTTGTTATCCACAATATCACACCACAATTGGAATCGGGATGTTTTTATTGCTACTATTATGTTGTATTTGTTGACTCGCTTTATCGTTGCTATTCGCCGCATTAGCCGCCTTTGTTAGCCAAGCATCGCCTGCTCACCCTTTCATCATCTCGTCACATCATATGCCTTCTCTCACGCTTCGCAGCTTCCCCGATAATCCAAAATCAAATAACCTTAACTTCTACCATTCTCAGACGTCATTTCTTGGAGTTTGATTACGATAGGATGATGATGTTGATGACGGATGACAGAGATGATGATAAAGATACTTATTTTGTTCCCCTGATCTCTTATTCCCTCAAAGCTCTCATCTTTGAATTTGTTCGATTTGGTCCGGGCTTGGATTATAAGATCAATAATAGATGGGTTTTGTTTCTTTATTCATGGAATCTCAGTTTCTTTTCACCTTCTCGCTCTCGTTTGGTTGAAAGAAAGCAACTATTTTTTTTTTTTTCTTTGCCTCATAAGGTACTTTGGGTTTTTCTTTTTATTCATTTATTTTTTTCCTATATCTTATTTCTTAAACCGAATTTGCATTTTCCAGAAGATGAGAGCTTCGAGGAGGTGGAAGGGGAGAAGCTTAGGGTGCCTTGAGAAGATTTTGAATGGTTTGTCTCAAGTCTTGAACCCATATTCAACCTACTTTCTGCATCTCTCCCAACGCTGATTCAATTTCATGAAGTTGTTTTTCCTTTTCTCGTAGGCTATGGATCCCTGCTGGGTTTCCACTCCATAGCAATGGTCTCGTAGATTACTTACATTATGCAGTAATTCTGAGTCCCAAAAATCATGAAGTTACAATCCTCAAAATCATGGATGCCGGAAGAGTCACTTCTCACCTGAAGTCCAACTTGGAATCAACTTGTAGACTACTTCATGAAATCACCTAATATCGAGAAGTATGGAACAATAAAATCATAACACAAATTAGAAATGGGATTCTAACTTATCCTGCTCGCGGAGCGAAAATAAAGCCTTAGTGAAGGAGTTGAGCAAGCTAAATTGTAGGGAGCCGAGGAATTAATCACCTAATGTCGCTTACCTACCCTCTCATCCTTTTCCTTTCTTTCATCATCCACAGTCAATCTCTCCATATATTTAAATAATGATTAATTAGCCAACAAGAAACAAAAGCCATGTTCTCTTTTTCGACTTCTCTCTGCTTTTTTTCTCGAGCTGGATCTCGTAACAAGACCCTCCTTGAATTTCCTCTCGCAAATTCTTCCTCGTTGGTTTTGAAGTGAGTGTATGCTGGTCTTCGCTGGGTTATTTTTGTGGGTTTTGGGCATACCTGTGTATCTACATTAATGGAGAGAGATTTCAGCTCACCCTTTCATCTAATCGTGATTTGGGACACAAGCTTAAATGGGTTCATCTTAAACCCCGCCTCTCGAAGCGCTTTTGTTTTGGTGTGATTTTAAAATTTGTAACATGGGTGACTTGAACTTCAGAATTGCCACAATTGAATTCAAAGTTTATACTGGGTGAAGGTGACTCGAACTCTGATAAGAGCAACATTTTTGGGTAAATTCTAAAGATTTTAAAAATATTTCAGCTCCTTTGTCCAACAAAGCATTCATTTAATTGAAACTAGACGCCCTTACGGCTGTTGAACCAATTTACTAGCCACGACATTCTATGGCCACGCTTAACAAAACCGTGGCTATAAACGCCTAGAACATCCTAATGGCCGCAGCCAGAAACAAATTGCGGCTATAGATTTCCCATGGCCGCGGCCAGAACAAAACCCCGGCTATAAACTATTTGATTGCTGCGAAAAAGAGCCTACAACTAGGGTCGTTCTAACTGCGACTATAGCCTATAGACACCCAATTAGACCTTCCCGTGCCTAAAACATTTTTCTACGGTACTTATGGCCATGCCTTGTTGTGGTCCACTTTGTTTGCATCTATATGCTATAGCTGCATTATTTACCACCTTTAGCCAGGTCGGCGGCCGTGAAACACCACATAGGCCTAAATAAGAAGATTAAACCAACCAAATTTATCTCGCCTGATTTTGTGAAGCATGATTTTCAGATTAATCCAAATCCTGCCAAGCCTGAAGCCAGAGGAGAGTTGGTCGTTTAACATGGTATCAGAGCTTGGTTTGATAGGATTCTCTGGGTTCGAACCCTCTCCTTGCAAATTTGAATATTTGATCCTCATTTGTTGATTTGAAAGTCCATAATGGATTACGACTCTCCACGTGTGTGGGTATGGAACCATATGCACGTGAGGGAGGGTGTGAAACATGACATTCGTATTAAATCCAAATCCTACAAGCTCAGCTAGAGAGTTGGTAGCTTAATTGTGGCGTTTTGATTTTGTTATATTTTCTAAATGTAATGCTTCGTGACTTGATCTCGTGATCCGAGACTTGCCATCGACAGCCATCAAGGATGAGGTCGAGGATTTTGAAAGAGCAGGTTTTACAGCTTATCCAGATTGATGAAGTCGCTTGGTGAGGGTTTACGCTAGATCACTAATCGCAGCGTTGTTGAATACACCACCTGGTGCTCTTCGCCTTTTCATTTTCGGAAATTTATCGTCATTTGAATTGGTTTTGGAAAATATTCCTATACCTTCAAATAAATTTCATATTTCGAAAAGTATTAATAAGGTAGGTAACCGTGATCCTGGGTTGAGTGGGTCTATCAAAATGTATGCAAATGAGTAGAATTCTGAACATTGCACAATATTGTAAGATTCGAAATTCCAATTTCTAATACGCGAAAATCGCACTGACATAAAATGGTAATTTTATTAAAAATCCGTAATTAATTCTTCTAGATCCTCGATGACGAAACGGATTCACCGTTGGAATCGGCCTCGAAATCTGGGGTTAGCACGTAAAATTTCAGAATATTCGCAGACAATGAGTCGACACGCCAGGCATCGCGCCGTGTCGTGAATCGATTTTCAGCGCGATGAAAGGCAATATATAGTATGTACTCAAGGCGTACCATAAGTGGTATGAGTAGAGAAATGATGAAATGGCCTACTGAGGTAGTGCCGAATATCAAATCGGTTAGGGACATAATGGGTATTATAGAATTTGATTTTTAAGTCACAAAAGACAAAAGAGCAAATAGTGCTCCTTCTCCTACCTTAAGCCAAAGCAAAAACGTGAGAGGCTTTATTTTTTTTTGGAGATGCAGTAGGTTGGTTTAGAGAGGGTTTTAGAGAGAGAGGGTGCTTCACAAGATCCTGCCGGCGATCAATCTGCCGCTGACTTCTGAGCAAGAGTGAGAGGGTGTTGTTCTACGCTAAGTGCTACGCTGCGGACTCGGATCGGAGTTTCTTCAAACTCCTTGAGGTAGGATTTTCTCCCTACTTCGGGTTTTATTCCCATTTTAAACGCTTTTACTAATGTTTCGCTAAATGAGGCCGTTAGGTTGCTTGATCGTCCCAAAACACGGGACCGACCATTGAAATATTTTTCATATAGCAGGTCTGCAACCTGGGTATGGGCTGTTTGGGTGTAGGTTGTGTTGATTGTGTATTGAATGGTTGTTATATGCATCGGGCCTGAATGGTTTGATTGCGTTCACAAGTGTGAACCGCTGATTATGATTTTTCAGAATAGCAAACTGCAGGGTTTCACTATTCTAAACAAAGGTTCTAAAAATATATTTTTGTGAAAATATGTGTTTGGTCGGGTGATCTAAATTAAATCGCCGTGTTTGATCATTAGTCCAAGTGAGCTAATTTGATATGTTTCTGAATTGATTAATACATGACATGATTTCAGTGATCGATATTATGCGACATATTCATGTTGATATGTTTGCATGTGATTAGATCAGATGGAACCGGCATACATGTGTATTCCATATGCACTGAACATCCTAGGACCATAGGAATTAGTGCATGAGATGAGTCTAGAGAAAACGGTTCGGAGGGTAGTCTAAAAATGTTAATTATCGGATGGTAGTCCAAACTAAATAATATATATCAACCGTCGGAGCGGCCCAGTTGATATTTATTCATCGGAGGGTAGTCCACAAACTAAATAACATATCAACCGGCTCTGAGCTACCAAATGGATATTTATTCATCTGAAAGTAGTCCATTAAACAAATAATATATATCAATCGCCTGAGCTTTACCTAACTGATATATATTCATTTGAGGCGCCCACTAATAAAAACGGTAATATTCCCTTACACGAGGCTTAGGTGAGTGTGAGAGAGAGTCGGTGAGGACTCTGGATCTCGAAGTTGGTCATGGTAGACATTCAAGTAGGATCATGCATTTGCTTGAATGTGTGTTTAAATCGAACATTGCATTGCACTTAGGTGGTGAGTAGCCCACTTGTATGATCTCCTCCCATCGAGCCTTTAGCTCACCCTGCCGTGATCCCCTTTGATGTGTACCGGAGAGCGCCGAGGAGACAGCCTCGTCCTTGAGGTCGTGATAGAAGAAAGCCAAGTCATGGCTTTATGTATACATGTATTAGAATTTCTAATTTTAATGTATGTATCGCTTAAGAGAATATTGTAACTCTTGTAACTATGGGATATATAGTCAGATCGTAGTGGTATGCATATTGAGTATTGCTTATAGGCCCAAGTGGTCAAAGATATCATATATTGATATATATTGCATATATTGGATTGCTCAGATGTGATATGCAGTATTGTATTCGGGGTAGAGCTCCCGCACAAAGGAGACTCGCCTCGATTTTTCAAGTGGAGCCTGCAACCCGACATCCACTTTGTATTACGCTGGTCGACGGTAGTCAACGACCCCGGGTTTTGGGGCGTCACAAACCTTGCATCGTGAGCTTAGTGCACGAATACCTAGGAGCTCCTGTTTGGGTATCCATCACCACTAGTGGTTTCCGACGTGGAGCATGTACATGTAAACCTATAGATTGAGGATTCAGCTTAGGCCATGGTTGAGGAAGAGCATCACCACTAGGTGTGGTTTGGATGCTGAGTTTAGGTATGGGGATTACTCAGAAAACACTGACAAAACTAGGTCACATTACATGCACGTGTGTTGATGTGTTTTGTGTGATTTGATAATTGATGTGTGAACATGTGAATGTTGATGAATGGTGAATTATCGTATGATGGTGGGTATGCCATGTTTTATGTGTGTTGTGGAATATTTGTGTGCTTAAGTGATTAACACATATGGTGTATTGGAAATTATAGAGTGTTATGTTAAAATAAAATCGAAATGAAATAAATTGAAATCAATTTATTTGGTTTATCGATACAAAATAGAAGTTAATAAAATTTTGCTGCAAGTTAGGACATTCCCGAAGTTTACGTTGGCAAACTTGAACAAAGCAAAGTAAAAGAAATAAATTTCATAAATTTATTTGGGTGAATGAAAGGTGGAGAAATCTTTAGTATGAAGTCGATAAAAAGAAAATAAATTTTATAAATTTATTTGGTTTAGAGGTAAGAAATATAATTTTTAAGGTTTTACAGTGTAAAACTGAAGAAAATTAAATAAAATAAATTTACTAAATTTATTTGGGTTGTTGGAAAATGAAAAGAAATTTTGAAGCAAAGAAAAAATAAATTTTATAAATCTATTTGGTTATGAGATGAGAAAATAATTTTCTAAGGTTTTATATGGTGTAAAACTAAAGAAAAATGAAGAAAATAAATTTGTGTAGATTTATTTGGAGTGTTAAAGAAAATGGAAAAAAAAACATTTAGCATTTTAGTGATTTTTCCAATTGCCGGAAATAATGGAAAATATAAATATATTATAATGAAAAAAAAAAAATCACAGTAGAACCGTTTTGGGCTACTGCCCAAACAATATTGTGAATTTGTATTGCAAGCCTTGCAATTGTATTGCAAGAGAGAGGGCTGGAAAAATTGTAAAAAAAAATTGTATTGGTAATACCATTTTTGTATTGCGCAGAGGTTGCTTGGGGATTGAATTGTATTGCAATACAAATGTATTGTATTGCAAGGATGTGTAGTTGGTTGGGAAGAAAAGAGTATTGCAGGAGGTGTTGATTGTATTGTAGCATATGGAGGAAAATTGTATTGTGTCGGAATTTGTGATTGCAACCTTAGGTTGCTAGGTTCAAAGTGTATTTACAGAGAGTGTAGTGTATAGGGATTGTATTGCAACACAACAAAGTGTATTAAAAGAGAGTGCAAGGGTTGAATTGTATCAGACTTAAGGATAGAAAGGAAATTGTATTGCAAGACAACAAGGGAAAGGAAATTGTATTGCAAGACAACAAGGGTCATTGGAGTGTGTTACAATACAATTTTTGTATTAGACCAACAAGAATCGTGAATGTGAATCAGAATAGTAATCCAGAACAAGAACCGTGAATAGTAATCCGTGAACAAGAACGTTGACCTGGCCAAACTATGAATAGTAAATTTAAAAAAAATTTTTTTTAAAAAATAACATCAAATAAATAGGACAAAAATTTTAGAAAATAAAATTTTCAAAAATAAAATTTGTTGATAAAAATGTTTTAATGTATAATTAATTGCCTCAGATTCATTTAGAAAATGCAAGGACAATGTGTATACACTGGTTTATGTGTATAAATATTGCCTGGCCGTATTATGCCTTAGAGATACCGTATTGTATTTAACTACCATTGGAAATTGTGATTTGCAAGGACATATGTGAGGAAATTATATGCATGGTATAATGTGTATAGGAAACAGAATGCTAATGTTATGAACTATGACCTTTAGGGATTTGGATAATGAAATGAACAAGAAAAACTTGGAATTTTATTGAAATAAATGAACTCGAGTGGTTGGAGTTTAGCGCCACTTAGAAACGAACTGTCGGGCTTCATGGTCACAAGTCTATTAGTAATCAACATCCGTGACATTGGCTAGACTAAGTGAAAATTAATGATTCTTTGGCTGCTTATACACTGGTGGTAAATGGCTAGTAGAGGACGAGACGTAGAGACGCCCACGGGTACTCGGTCGCACAATCGTTGTTTGATCAGCCAGACTCTTTGCCAGGCCGTAGGTATTACAAATGTAATGCTATGCAGTTAATGTGCCGGTATAAAGGTGCAGAAAGGAAGATCCTATTAAACCCTAGAGGTTTAGGACGCATCATCCTCCGACATTCACAGGGGGAAGAGATCCGATGGTGGTAGACCATTGGTTCATGCAGATCGAGAAAGTGTTAGAGGCTATGGAGATTACCTCTGCCACGACCAGGATTAGACTAGCCATGCTCTGAAGCAGAGAGAGAATGAGGCCCCAACATGACGGAAACGCGCGACCTGTGAGACCTTAGAGAGCCAGTTAGACGCGGAGTTCTCCCTAGTGGGATTAGGGCGAGAATGGGTGAATGATAGGTCGAGGTTATGAAGTTAGGAGATCTCGAGGACTCTACTCACAAGTGAATTTGGAGGATTATGGACATGTCGAGTTCGAGGTCATCCCGAGGATGGATTAGCCGATAGCTTACAGATCGCATCGATCGTGAGCTAGGAGTGGCTATCGCCTATACGCAGGACTCCGCACTGCATGGTAACTGCAGGGGCACCTATATTTTGCCCCGCACAAAGATATGAGTCCAAGTGCTAGACGCTTGGCGGGTCAAGCCACAGCCTTACTCTAGAGGACGAGGTGAGACCGTAATTTAGATCTACTCGAGTGGTTTGCGAGCACGTCAATGTTTTTTTTCCGCATTTAGCTACTTCCTCGACTACCTCACATGTGGATAGACTTTGCAGATCGAAGTTACACTGGTACTTTAACCATCTCTATGATTCCGCATAGATGGCACCTAGCTGAGTTGTAGGAACCTCGTAGTCCAGTCACATGATCTATCGACAAGGGGTTTAGTTGCATGCAGCACTTCACCATGGGGCGCTCCTGCTTTATTATAAAAGAAGGGTAAGACCTTTCGATCGTGCATTGATTAATGGCGCTGGAATGTGGTTATGATCCGCACCTGCACTCATTACCGAGGATTGATGATTTATTTGATCGTTGAGAGGAGCGCAGTCTATTCAAGATAGACTTTTCGTGACCGGTTACCATCGCCTGAGGGTTGGGTGGCACGATATCCTAAGATACGTTTAGGACGCTGCTATGGCACTTTTGAGTTTACTGGGTGGATGTCTTTGGATTGACGAATGCGCCAACAAGACTGGCGATCTCAGGGTATTCCCAACCCTATTTAGATCTAGCTTGTCGTAGTTTCATGGGATGACATTTGATCTACCTCAAATGCAGGAGCATGAGAATCACTTGCAGGATTGTTTTACACCGTTAAGAGACCATCACAGTGGCCACTAAGTTCGCAAGTAGTTTCGCTTGATCGAGGCGAGAGTTCGAGACACGTGGTGTTAGCATCGGAGGCCACGACCTAGAGAAGGTTGAGGTAGTGATGCGCTTGAGAGACCGAATGTCAATCTTCGAGATACGAGTTTTCTTGGGATTGGCTGGTACACGAGACACGAGAATGGGCTGAAGTTGTCCATTCGACGATCGTAGACTTCGCCACTAGACATGGACTTCATGGTTGGGACAGTCCCCGACCATAGAGAGAGAAATCGAGGATACTGGAACACTCGATACTGTTGGTAGCTGTGAGGGAGGATCAGTTTTCCTAGTTCGAAAGAGGTCGAAGACTTCTGTCAAAGACTTAGTTTCAGACTAGGCTGATTCGCATGAGGACGGATTTCCCAGAGATGTGATCCCAAGACCTGGGACAATCCAAATTCCACTGGCCGAGGACAGAGAGCATACGCCCATTCCTCCACACCCTAGTACGTAAGAGGAACTAGTTCGCTTCGGTGCTATACAAGCACTCTCATTAGCACGTATCGCCAAAGGGCCAGAGCGGTCAAAGTCGTGGGATAGATTTAGCTACAAGAAATGAAAGTTTAGTGGACTTTAGGTGGTAGAATCCCATTGGTTGTTGATGTCAAGTTAACATGGATGAGCCGACAACCATCTGGGTCAAGCCGCACTGAGACCTGTGGCTCTAAGCTGTCATACCACGACATTGGATTTAGGCTTAGGAGGTTAAGGCCTTTAGAGAAGCCAAGTATAGATGTTCTTCCCTAGTGGTGTGAGAGCCACCTTGATAGGCTCCAGATTACGACTGCAGATCTCTGGATTCAAGCCGCGAGTGAGAGTGGGTGCACCAGACGGCACTCACCACTCTGTGAGCGTGGGCCGAGTTTTGTCTTGGGGACTACGCTCAAAGAAGACTCATAGCTGACCCAGTGAAAGTCGTAAGAGGCCCATGTAAGCCGAGGTTATGTGGCTCGAGGATGAAAACACAGGACATGGCTATCACACAGCACTTCAGAGTGCGATTGGGAGCCTGGAGTGACTCGAGACTGGATACCCATTGGAAATCAGATTGGGTGGTCAGTCGGCAAGGACCGCACATGGAGGTCATTCATGACATGGACTAAGCGATGTACCCATTAGATTGTCGCTGATTGTGACCTTGAGAAGGTCAATACTTACACACCAAGTGGCGGGTCAGGTAGTGGATATACGCTGTGAGGATTATATATATGTAGAGGACATGTCGTGGAGCATGTGTCCCGGGTCATAAGGGTAGAGGAGCACTGCCCTTAGTGGAATTCCGCCTACAACAATAGTTGGAATATGCGACAGTTATACCGAATGGTACCATAGCGAGGCATTGTATGGGAGGCCATGTAGATCATCATATGTTGGACCGAGGGAGAGAGCTCCAAGACTGTCCCGATCTCGTTGTAGACACTTCGAAGGTGAGCTTGATAACAATATTTTCTCACCCGCCGTATTCCAGAAGAGCTATGTAGATGTGCGACGTCGACCCTTAGAGTTTGAGAATAGTGATCACGTTTCCTTGAAGGTGATTCCTAAGAGAGGAGTGGTCAGGTTCGGCAAGCATGAGAAGCTATCGCCGAGATTCATTGGACCTTTCGAGATACTCGAGAGGATAGGCACAATACAGATCGGCGAGCAAGTAACAACATGTCAAAGGCCCACGCAGGCGTCATTCCATGCTCCGAGATATACCCAGATCCAAATTTCATGTGGTGGATCGGGATGATAGAGATCACACCTGATGCAGACCTTCTCGAGAGGGACCAAGCATTGTTGATAGTCGTGGATCGTGCTTTTTCGCGACGCTGAAGACCGCGGAGGTACAGCGAAGGTACTACGGAGACACTATGGAGCCGGAGGAGTTCACGTGGGAGCCGAGACGACAGTGGCCACCTATCCCTTCTTGTTTATAATGGCTATACGCTGCTTGGGCTTGCTTAAAGAATTAAATAACCTGTTTCCATGACTAGTACAAGACAAAGTTGGTATAGGCATGTGAGTGTTTATACTGTCTTGAATTTCGGACGAAATTTTAAGGAGGGGAGAGTAAGACTCGAGAAATTCCACTGAATAAGGGCAAAATCGTACTTCGACACAAAATGGTAATTTCGCTTAAAATCAGAATTAATTTTCTAGATCCTCGATGACGAAACGATTTCACCGCTGAATCGCCTCAGCGAAACTGCTAGCACGCAAATTTCTCAGAATATTCAGAGACACGGAGTTTCCATACGCTTTTCGAGGCATCGCCGGTGCCAGAATCGATTACGCGATGAAAGGCACATAGTATGTACTCATGTACCATAAGTGGTATGAGAGAATGATGAAAATGGTTTACGAGAAGCGCCAATATCAAATCTGAGAAAGAGGGACATAATGGGTATTATAGAATTTGATTTTTAAGTCACAAAAGACAAAAGAGCAAATAGTGCTCCTTCTCCTACCTTAAGCCAAAGCAAAAACGTGAGAGGCTTTATTTTTGGAGATGCAGTAGGTTGGTTTAGAGAGGGCTTGCAGAGAGAGGGTGCTTCTCACTAAGATCTCAAGCATCCGACCGTCATGACTTCTGAGCAAAGAAGGGGTGCCCCACGCGGGCAAAGCCACGCTGACTCCGGGATCGGGAGTTTCTTCAAACTCCCGGGAGGTAGGATTTTCTCCTACTAGGGTTTTATTCCCATTTTAAATGTTTTACTAATGCTCTCTACTAAATGAGGCCGTTGTGGTCAGTTGGATCTGGCCCCAAAACATGGGACCGAATTATTGGAAATATTTTCTTGTTATGTAGCAGTCCGTAACCTGGTAAGGCCGTTTGGTGTAGGTTGTGTTGGATTGTGTATTGAATGGTTGTTTGGTATGCATCGGGGCCTGAATGGTCGTGGATTGCCGGGTTCACAAGGTGAACCGTTGATTTGTGATTTTTCAGAATAAGAACTGAGGGTTTCTACTATTCCCCAAATGTTGTTCTAAAATATATTTTTGTGAAAATATGTGTTTGGCCTATGACTTAAATTAAATCGTCAGGTTTGATCATTACCCGCGAAGCTAATTTTGATGTTTCGAATCGACACTTACATGACATGATTCGTGTGATTTATTATGCGAATATATTCATGTTGATATGTTTGCATGCGACTAGACTGTGATGGAACTGGCATACATGTGCATTCCATATGCACTGGAACATCCTAGGACCATAGGAATTAGTGCATGAGATGAGTCTAGAGAAAACGGTTCGGAGGGTAGTCTAAAAATGTTAATTATCGGATGGTAGTCCAAACTAAATAATATATATCAACCGTCGCGCCAATGGATATTTATTCATTCTGGAGGGTAGTCCACAAATTCAAATAATATATCAACCGTCGAGCGGCCCGGCTTGATATTTATTCATCTGGAGGGTAGTCCACAACAAATAATATATATCAATCGGCCTGAGCTACCAATCGATATATATTCATCTGAGGGGTCAGCTTCACCAATAAAATCCATCATTCTCACAATGAGGCTTAGGCGAGCGTGAGAGAGTCTGAGGACCTTGATCCGAGTTGGTCATGTAGACATTCAAGTAGGACTGGCGCATTCGCTTGAATGTGCGTTTAAATTTAACATCAGACGCACTTAGGTGGTGAGAGCCCACTTGTGGCGATTCCCATCGAGGCCTTAGCTCACCCCGCTGTGATCCCCTTACGTGTACCGAGAGCGCCGAGGAGACAAGCCTTTCGCCTCGAGGTCGTGACAAGAAAGTCGTCAGGCTTTGATGTATACATGTACTGTAATTTCTAATTTTAATGTATGTATTGTTTAAGAGTAAATATTGTAACTCTTGTAACTATGGGATATATAGTTTGGATCGTAGTGGTATGCATATTGAGTATTGTTTAGGCCCAAGTGGCCGATTACTCATATATCGATATATATCACATATATTGGATTGCTCGGGACGTGATACGCAGTGTATTGCATTTGGGTAGAGCTCCCGCACAAAGGAGACTCGCCCGATTTTTCCTGGGCGGGAGCCTGCAACCCGACATCCACCAGACATGGCGGGGTTGACTCGGAAGTCAACTGACCCCGGGTTTCGGGCGTCAAATCATTGTTTCTAATAGATCTCATACTCACATGTGCTACTCCAACTTCCAAATGACATCATCCACTGATCATAAACATGGATGGACGGATCACCATTGAGAACCTGCATCGCATGAGAAGCCCTCGCCTTCCGCGCGAGGGAGTGAAGTATGGAGCCGGTATTGGTCCCCGGTGTATACGACATCCACTCCTCTAGGATACCATCCACGTAAGAAATTGCTAATCGACCAACAAGATGGCTGCGCCCCGACCGACATCCTTTGGGTGAACCTAGATTGTGGCCTCAAGACGCGTAAGTACACAGAGGTGAAGCCTGCTCTTAGCAACATGGTTGTTGCCGCCAAGCTCCTCTGCACCTAGTTGGCTAGTACCAAGTGAGTTGTTTAAGCTTTCATGGAGTGATTTTCCTTGAAAGCTCAAATAATCTGATGGCTATTCGGCTAAATGAGGATACAAATACTAGTAGATAGAAGTTATATATGTTACATTTCAACAAGCTGTGGTATTTGTTTGATTGTTTGTGCGTCCTCCTCCCCTTGTTGTTTCATCTTCCTTCGTTACAAACTAACCATTTATATGGTTTCTCTCTGATGGAGTCAACCTTGAGATGGTCATTACCTTAGATTCCTCGTAGGAAATATTCATATTGGTCATCTCTTATACATTCCCAATTTTAAGAATTTTTTTTCAATCTAAAATATCAATTTGATTGTTTCTTCTGCTCACTTCAATAAGAATTATTGAACTTAGAAGGGTAAGAATAATTGCTCATAGTTTTCATTAATTGTGAGTGTAATTATTATAATTAAATATCAACATTGCTACTTAACATAAAACACTTTTTAAAACAAGAAAAAAAGAATGTAACAAAAGGAGGGTACAAAGAATATGGGAAAAAGAACTATGAATATAAGGGATAAATACGTTCTTGCATTGCACTTTACTCTTATTTGCTTTTGTTGTAAATGATTGCAATTAAACATCGAGAACCAAAATTGAAGTGAATTAATCACTTTGAATGAGAAAAACAGAGAGAGATCAGAGAGAGAAAGTAGTTTTATTCTATTCTTCTGTTGAAATACAAATAGGAGGAGGTTATTTATAGTTGTTTGGAGAAACCCAAATCAGCATATAATCTCACTATTTAAGGCATCTATTATTTACTTTATAATGGGGACTGACATTTCTTTTATAAATTGGTTATCATTCATTTATTTTCTTTCAACACTCCCTCTTAGATGACTATTATAAACCTTAAAGAAATTCTAGATCGTCTCATAAATAAACCCAACTAGATTGAAAGGTCGATCCAAATCCTTCCTTCCTCGTTTTTCTCTTATGTAATAAAATTTTTGGTGATGGCTTTCTTAGTCTCTTACAGAGAATCAAGTAGGAATTCCCCATATGTAATATAGAAGATCCGCCTCAACTTCCTCGCAATCTCTACTCTTCCAAAAAAGAAAAAGGAAAGCTCCTTTTGAGATAAAGACGCTAAAAAGGGCTTCAAGGCTTAATCCAAGTGTAATTCCAACATTCCCTACTTTCTTCTCAATTGCATTTTCACCTTCCCCTACATTTTTTCAATTGGAAAATCCTCCACTTTAAGGACCAAAGTAGTTGAATGAGAAGTTCGTTTAAATGATTCCATGTTTTGGATTGAACATACTCCAAATAGCAAGTACCAACTCCATCTGAAGGATTTGAACAGTATCTAAAAAGAGCAGCTTTACATGAACTTGTTCAAACAGGCATGTTTGCAACATCCACGTTTATAGATTGATTGTCCACTTGGAAAGTGAATTAGTACATGCTTTGAAGCTCAAGGAGACTTATGATTTTGAGACAATTGGAAAGAAATGGGTGTGATCGGAGAGCATCCCAAATTGGTTGCAAAGCTCAATGACAAGTGACAACCACATTGCCCTATTGAAAGGGGATATCAGATTCTACACATGCCAATGGGTATCTGGTGATTTGATTAGATTTTTGGCCATGAGATCAACTGTCACCTCTCATTCAGTTTCTTGCCAATGGTAAACCCTAAAGTGATCATCATACACCCATGGTTCAAATCATTATTATGAAGGCTGATACATACACCATGCTTGCATAAACAAGAGAAATTTCTCAACGTCATAGTGCCGCACAAGCCTCCCTTCTATCCAACAACATTTGGCCATTTCTTTACTGAATCTGGCCCTCGAATGCTCCAATGAAGCCTTCTTCATGGGAAATGAAAATTGTCTATAACAAAAGGCTCAAACAACATAATTCGAGAAGAAGTTCCTATGAGTAGAGAGCGAGAGACAATATATTAGCTTTCAACCACGTAGAGTTTTGAAAGAAGTGTGAAACATTAAGGGTTATTACACTAGGGAGAGTAACAAGAAGCAGAGTACTCCATAGAGTGAGTGCTGAGAGGTAAAACTGAGAGGATTGTGAGCATATCCTGGGTGTGTGACATCTTGTGCTGGCTTTATCTTATAAATGGATTATTTTCTGGGATTGCCCATGGAGGTTTCCTCATTTTAAGTGGGTTTTACCACGGTATAATTCCAAAGTCAGTATTATCTTACTATCTTATTCTTTGTAGATTGACTTAGCCATCCATCTACACTTTCATTTTCTAAACCTTGGCATAACCACCAATTTCACGCTTTATTATGAATCGACCCAAAATTTCGCAAAACTACTTATATTTATATTGATCGGGCAATGTACCCACCCAACTCGATTCTAATTCTTCAAGGATCGGGCATTGCTAAATTCGCATTCATTTAATTTTCGTGGATTGGCATCACACCAATTGTTGCTAATAAATACAGCGTGATCAAGTGCCACCCAAATATTATTTGTTGTAATATTCCATAGGTCACTCCCAATCCCAACAACCACAACCTCATGTATTGAGGAGACAATGTGGTAGGAATTGGATTAAAAGGCTATCATTGAATTCTTACACTCTTAATTATAATACGTATTGAGCTCTCGTTTGTGTATTTTTTAACCCCATCTCTGCAATTGCCGATATCAGTTTGGGAGGATCGAGTAAAAAGGCTAAGCAAGAATACCATCTGGTGAAGAAATCGAATACAAATTCCTTTTCCCATTTTTACGTGGATACGCTGAGATGAGCTCTTTCAGAACCAACTCCCGTTTCCCTGAGGAATATTGAGTTTGCTCTGTTATCAAAAAAAGATCGCACAATTATTTCATTAATTTTGTCAAGTTTAAGAGAGAAATACGCTGGGTGTGGATGTGTTTGTAAAACCAAAACCGCATTTCCATTAGCCTCTTACTAAGGGGACTAATTCTTCATCAATGAGTTAAAGAAGCATTAAATCAGCTTAATGCCAAAGTAGTTCATTTAAAAATAAAAATATATGAATAGACCTTTTAAATATTCATTTGATACAAGTAAACATCTACGTGTAAAAATCATAGTTGATGAATACGATTTTGTTGTAAATTTTAAACCGCATTCACTAACCAGCCATGGCCTTGGAAAATTAAAACCACGCTAGGTGAACGGGGTTTTATAGGTTTTAAACCCCATTCACCGACTATGGTTTTAAGGTAAATTTCAAAATCGCATGGTGAATGGGGTTCAAGTACCCTTAAAACCACAACAGAATGTAGCTTTAAAGTAAATATTAAAACCGCATTCACCAACTAGGGTTTTGAAAATTTACTTTTAAAAATTAAGATCATTTCCTGGCGGGATTGCGCCAGCTTCGCTGCATTAACCAACCCGTTATAAAGCTTTTCTTTTCTCAGATACAATGCTTATTTGCATGAATCAAATAAAGAACATCACTCATTTAAAATCATATTTCATATAAACTTAAATCCCTCAAACTTAATGTATCATCCAAAAGAGTTATAAAGATAACAAAAATATCGATGTGTGCCACATGATGAAGTCTTTCTTGTGCGCTTTGAACATCTACAATGCATGGGCATATTTGTTGGATCTATCCATGCTATCCGAAAAGTCTCCATTGCTGTAGATTGTGATGCGTCATCTACATGCACCACTGAGTAAGATGGAAATGATAGGTAAAACTCTAATAAGCGGAATGTGGTTCATCGTCCCTGGCGAGCGTGGAGAGGGTGTGGAGGCAAATAGGGTGTAGGCGAAGGGGTGGAAGTGGAGTCATAGGTGAAGGTGGAGGCAAAGGTGAAGGTGGAGGTGGAGAGGTTCCAGATAGATGACTCGATGTGTGGCAAGAATACGGCATGTAGTTTGACGCTAAGGTGAAGGGAACCAACATGGATACACTAAATTCGAAAAATATTAGAGAGAACCCCCTCATCGTATACGCCATATCATTATTGACTGTAGTTGTTATTGACAGAAAATTTTGGTGTAGTTTGAACTTTCATCTAGGGCCTTGAATAAAAATTAGTGTTCGAGCCAAGAGAGTCGGCACTCATTTCTTTTGACAATTATTTCTTTGGTTGTGTGATTGCATGAGAGATTCCTTTGAATTCCCTTTTTATTTTGAATAGCATCAAAAGATGCTTATTGGATTATTTGTTTTGACAAGCATGTATTCTTCATATTGAGTTCTAATTTATTTTTATCTTCTTGAGAAAATGTTAAAAGGTTTCTATTATCATCATTAGAGATAGAGAAATAATCCTTTTCACCTCCAGATCCTCAAACTAAAAATCACTAGGAAAATAAGCCAAGTACGCTGATAGGAAGTTTCCTCTCTAAACACTGGAAAATCAATGAAAATGGAATCGTAATTCTTCTTTGTTTCATATAATTTTCATATTGTTTTCTCAAAATTATTTCTAACATGATGTTTAAGGGACCTAAAATAATTTATTTTGGCATCATTATGAGGTGAAAATTAATTATTTTTGATGAATCCACACGTGGTTTTTGAAAGGTTGAGCTTACTTTATATAGAAGAGATATAAAGAAGAGGCAGAAGAAGAAGAGTATAGCAGAGTATATATATATATCAAAGGAGAGAGTAAGATATATATATATATATATATAGGCAAGGAATTTATGTATAAAGGGTAATCTTGAATCTATAGATTTTTGAAACTTTCTAAAATGAACTCCGTAGATGGATAATTGTCTAAAAAAATATTACGTGATTCTAATAAAAATTCCCTTTTATATCATCCGCGTAATTTGTAAGCTCTTTAAAATACATGTCGGGTGGTTAAGTGAATTAGTTCCACAATTTTTTAATAGATTAATGTCTATGCTAAAAGATATAGGTGAACAAGAACGGTTGAAGTCGACCATGATATTACTCATTAGTCACAGAAAATAATCACAACCTAATCTTTTTATCAAATTAGAGATTTTTCTTTTGAACATGGACCACCAACGAGCGGATCAAATACCGACTCCGCCCACCCTACAACACCGCCAACCAAGGGGCTTACCAAACCGCGAGAACTCTCTACTGAGGATTCGACCAAGGACCACAACTGTGATTACCCGCTGTTCCACAACTCATAATATCCTCATACACAGCACTCAAATAGAGCTTCGTTTGGGAACAAATCATATTCTTTAGAAATATTTAGTTACCAAATTCATAATTTAAAAATATTTTATAAAACCTTTTAAAGATATATCATGTTCTATTCTAAAGATAAAAATATTTCAAATTAGATTTTTAAAAGGTTATCAAAATAAACCAATCCTGACAAACATAGTTTGTTAAAAAGGACCTCTAAGATGTTTTTCCCCAACATAGCAATAGCACAAGCATCAATCTTCTAGCATAAGAAATCAAAAAAATCTATATATATTTTTCTTCCATTAAAATAATGCCTATTCTAATGTGTTTTGTCATGTAAGCTCGAATAAAATCATAGTTGGTAATTACAATTTTTGGGACGATGAAAACCATGCCACTCAAATCATGGTTTTGCTTAAAGTTAATATTTTTTATTTTTGAGGGTATGTTTGGGTAAACAGTTTAATTAAACACTTATTTTATAAGATGAGGGCTTATGTCATAAGTACTTTATTCAATAAGCTATTTGTGTTTGGATACATATTTTAAAAAGCGCTTATGCATCGTTTTAAGGTCTTTGGATGCATTATGCAAACAGGAACACAAATGTTATAATAGCCTTAAATTACCGAAAAAGACCATCATAAGTACTATAAAAATCAAGTATTTACAACAAAGACTTGTCATAATTTTTTAAAAATTAAAAAAATTAACTAAAATTATTATTATATATATATATATATATATATATATATATATATCATGAAACTATAATAAAAATTAAAAATAAAGTAAAGGTTCACTATATACCGAAAACATTCAATATATACTGAAAACATTTATCGGTATAAAAAGTAACTAATGAATCATACTCTCATCTTTAATTTTGTTTCATATGCATCAAAGATATTATAAAAACTAAATATATGCTTATAGGTTTTTATTAAAATATTTAATTTGATGCTTTCTATAAATCGAATCGCGATTGCACTACGTACTTATAGTTATTAGTGCTTAAGACGCACAAAGGCGCAAAGTCCCTCGGTGTCTCAAAGTAAGGCACACTTGAGGTGCAAGCTTCTTTTTTAAGTCGATGCTGCATTCGCCTACTATATAAATAAAAATTATATATCTTACTAAATATTGTCTATAATTTTTATCTAATAATAAAATACAATAAAGGAAATGACATCAAACATAAAAATCAGACATCACTAGTTTTTTCCATCATCACAAACATTTACAAAACAAAAATAACAAACACCATTAGTATTTGTCATCATCACAAAAATGCTAAGTTCCAAACAAAATAAACACTCATGTATCTACATCAAATTCTAAATAAAAAAGAAAATCATCATCAATATAATTATTTCTCTTTCATGATCAATATATATATTTTTTTTCAATTTTTTAATTATATGTCATATTTTTTTTTCATATTTTTAATATTTTTTTCCCAAAAAGTTTACATAAATTTTTTGAAGTTGTTTTTTATTTTTTTTCATAATTTTTCGGAATTTATTTCAATATTTTTCATAATTTTTTCCAAATTTTTTTATATAATTTTTCAAAAAATTTACCGATTTTTTACATAATTTTTTGGAAAGCTGTTTTCTATATTTGTCATTATTTTTCATAAAGACATTGTTGTCATTAAGATGACCAGTTTTAATCCTCTGTATAAGTTTTTTTAAGCTTTTTTTTATAAGCTTCTCCATGAAGCTTATAGAAATAAGCTAAAAATGGCTTATAGGAGGGTCATAAGCTATTTTTATAAGCTCTTTTAATCATATACCATTTTTATTTAAAGTATTGATATAAGAAGATAAGCTCAAATAAACGCACCCCAAATACTTAACTAGAATGACATTATTTCAAAGGGAAATTTCTATTAGGAATTTAAAAAAAAATATTTTTGCTCAAAACTATACTAATTTGTTGGTAAAGTGGGCGGATAGATAAGGCAACATTTATGTGGTGGATCTGGCTTAAAAAGCATCAAGACTAATTTGGGGTCAAGAACCCGTGAGCACTACATTAGATCATTCTGCCATCAAGCCAAAACCTCGAGAGAAGTAAGAAAGGGAAGGAAGAGATGGCGTAGATCGCCGCACAAAGGGTCATCGATAGGTCAAGCCACCTTGCTCACCGAAGAAGCCACATTATTGAGATGTAAAAGTGTGCCGACACCGGTTGCAGATATCAATAGAGCTCATACATCCAAGCTCCTTAAAGGATGCATGCTAAGGTCGAGAAAGGAGACACCATCAACCATGGCCTAAAAACTTGGGTCAAAGAGCTAAGGGAGACTGCTTATTCCATAGAAGATCTCGTGGATGAATACATACTTCATTTCGCAAATCCCCCTCCTCAAAGTGGTTTCTTCTCTAATGTTTATAGCCTGATCACGAATCAGAAACTACGCCTTGAGATAGCCTCCAAGGTTAAGGATCTCAAGCTAAAAGTGGGTAAACCGCGCGAAGGCGTTCACGTTTTACGATTTATTAGTTCATTCGAGCAAGGATTCGGTGGCGCGCTAGTTGACACAATTAATGTTCAATGGCGTGATCCAAGAGTGAAAGCTCTTTCATCAAGAAGCCGAAATTGTAGGTATCAATCTCCTGCCGCCAATCGATAAACCGTCAGCAGGTAGGGGAGCGTTAACGAACCGTGATTTCGATTGTGGAATGGCGCCTCGCAAGACGACTCTCGCCAAGAAGGTTTACTACCACAAAGGTCGAGGAAAGCTTTATTCGCCGCGTCGATCAATGCGGTCTCGCCATTCAAGATGGAAATGGTACTTCAACATGATCAAGAAATTCTTATGAAGCAATGATGAATCCAATTCTCGAGGGCATGGATGCAATGGACTCGATATTCTTATTGGTCTACTGAAGAAGTATTTGATGATAAAAGGTGCACGCCATTGTTTTTGATGATGTCCGGGTGAGCCGAGTTTTCTGGGAATTCTACGCCAATTCGCTTTACCCGAAACAAAAGAGGCAGCAGGGTAGTGATTGGCTAACTAGAAACGTTATCATTGTTAGAGAAATCTCGATTTCATCATGTTCACAATCTTCAACCCTCTACCCCCCCGAAGCTCGTGGGAACTCTTCCTGCAGTTAAAGGCATTCTGCTCCCGCTGTCCTTCGACCACGTAAAATTTCCATTGATATTGTTAAAAGATGCGCAGGGATCGCCGCTGCAATTGTGGCAATTGGCTGCGTTTTATCGACAAAACGTAAGAAATGAGTTAGAATGGCGTAAATTTAATGAGAGCCCGCTCCCGCTAGAAACTAACCCCCATCTTGAAAGTATCACTAAGATTTTCCCGCCATAATGACTTGCCTCACTTCCTCAAGCCTTGTTCGTATCGCGGCCATTTTTCCCGAGGACTATTCGATCAATTGTGCAAACTCATCCCAAAACGGATACCGAGATTTGTGAAGGGAAAAAAGGGATGTCATTGGAATAGAGGGCGAAGAACATTTGAATGAGCCTGATTCACCGCTTGCTCCAATTTGTCGAGGTGGATCATTTTGAAGAATCGAAGATTTAAAGTCCATGACTTGATGCGTGAGATTATCCTCAAAAAGGCCGAGGAGTTGAGCTTGTCTGCGTTTCAGGGGACGAAGACTCAGCTTCAATGGAAAATTCGACAAGAGATCGGGGTTCAAAGGAACAAATACTATTGTTGTGGAGACTATTCATACAAACGCACATATCCGCTCACTTTTGCTTTTGACATGATGCAAAGGCTCATGCTCCCCTAGATGGTGCATATCCTCATAAACTTAAGCTGTTACTACCTAGCGTTCCTCCGATAGTGTTTTTAAGATTGGGAAATCTCATTCCACTTGAGTACTTAAGTCTGAGGGGGACAAAGTCAAGATGCTTCAAAGTCCACAGGTAAGCTACAAACCTACAAAACTTTGATCTCAAGCATTCCGTGGATGCGCTTCCAGTTGAGATCACGAAGCTTAAAAAGCTACGCTATATTCTAGCCTATTCTTATCACGTCGATCCTGAAGCTGTGTTATGTGGAGGCTATTGGCAGTATGCTAGAGGAGTACACATAGGTGAGGGTATTGGCAATATGCTAGACTTGCAGAAGCTGTGTTATGTGGAGGCAACAATGGAGGTTTCCACCGAAGAGCCGGGAAAGCTAAGGCGCTGAGAAGACTGGCATTGTAAACCTATGGAAGACGGCCAAGTATGTGTGCCTCCATTTAAAATATGAAGTACTAATCATTAGACATAATTTCAAAGGATGATGGTATTCTCAACTTACAAACTATATCATCCGCCTGCACATCTTACAAATCTTTATCCGCAAAGCAGAGGCTTAAGCAGTTCCTGATCGTCAGACGCACACATGTAACTAGTCGTGTAAGCTAGTAAATTCATGTTGCTTTATGATCCGATAGTCCTCAAGCCTCCAATCTATTAAAGCTTGTTCTCCGCAATGCATATGGCGATGAATGCTTTTGTTTTACAAAATTAGGGTTTCAGAGACTAAAAGTATTATCTCTCTATGATACGGCGGACCGAAACTCAAATACATGAAAGAGCACCCGCCCGTTGTTCTAACATCTTAAAATTGATCCTAGCCCACAAATGGAGGTGCTCGATTCGGGCCCGCTTCAAACTCGACAAGGATTGATTTTTTTGGCATGCCAAGAGAATTCGCATCCAGTATGCGACCAAAGGATGGCCAAAACTATCACATAGTTGAACATATCCCCCATGTCTTTTTCCACAGATCCCATGCTTATGGTTGAAAGATCCTCAGCTTAAGATGACCACCAAAAATTCAGTAAGTTGAGTTGTTGTCTTTTTTTTCTTTTTTTAGTTGAATATTTATTCGACTTCAATCTTTATATATTTAAGCTTGAGTTCAAGACTGATATGATTGACGGAGTTACTGCGGACTATGACTACTATACAATGCTTATAACTTTTTAATTAACCCTTATCAAGTTCACACTAATATTTTAAATGGATCTATAAGTCAAATGACCCTTTTAATAAGTCATCTTACCTTAAAAAAAATCTATTATAACTTTTTATTTTCTTGAAGACATGCACGTTGGTGTTATCGTATCCCTTGACTCTAGCAAGCTTTTGTTAAAAGGAATTGGTGATCATTTATGTTTGTTTCTTGATCTAAATTTCCACCTTTTTTTTTTATTGACTTATTTCCATTTTGTTCTGAAGAAAAAAACAGATATTTTTCTATTTATTTTGCGTTGCTTTTTAACTGGGATGATGAAGGAATATTTCTCTATTATTCATTGTTTCCAGATTTCAACTGATTCATTGCATCATGATAGATTTCGAAGAAGTTTTATAATGCAGATCTATGAAGAAAAATCATCAACATTCAAGAGTCCTCGGTCATCATCTTCCACACCCATAGATATTCATATCAGTTGGAGTTCTTCAACTACCTAAGTCTTTCAGCTTTTTGGAATATATCTGATTCTAATAGAATTTGTTTCTTCTGTATTATTAAATTTGTTTGACTTTATGTGCATGCTAGCTATTTCTTATATGTATAGGAGTTTCCAACATCCCTTTATCTATGTGGAGTCGTTCCTCCGTTTACATCTTCCTTTAACAATATGATGCATGTATTATCTTAGTGACAACGTATTGAGAAAAAAAAATTGGGTGAGTATAAAAATAGTTCATCAATGAATAATAATGACATGTAGAAATAGACAATACTAAGAGTAAATAATAAATGAAATAATGATAGTTAAAAATTAGGCACTATTAATAAAAGATCATTAAAAAGAATAGATATTATTAAAAAAAAGACTTAAAGCATCAGTAGTAAATAACCCCTTAATTGATGATTGTTAGAAAGATGAATTTTTCGACAATTTTCATCATAAACAAAAATGATTTCTTTTCCTTATCATTGTCTTTTGTTATGCTTAAGTGTTGTACAATTTTATGTATAATCAATCAAGGTCTATTTGTTTTCAAAATATGATCTTTGTTAAATGAACACCTCAATTCACCTATTACCTCAGATTTTGCCACACACCTGTGCTTTTCCTTTAGACTATCATCTTAATGTCTCTAAACATGATTCCTAATGTTGTGGAATCTGTGTATATTCTTCTTGTTTCTTTTCTTCAATTCTTATTACCATATTTGCATGAATTCACAAAAATTGGTATCAGAGCGTAGTTGAAACTCATTTTGAACTTAAATAGTCCATCAACAACTTAAATATTACGTTTGAAACTCATTTTGAAAGTCATAATTTACCAGAAAAATTTCAAAGATTTCTTGTCACATCCTGATTTTTTTAATTAAAAAATGAAATGATTTTGAACTGACAGGTGGCTTTAACTTGTTATAACTGGGGAAGGTTTGATAAACAATAATATGAATTTAAGAATACGAAGATAAAGAAATCATTATAAAAAATGCACGAGGTTTTAACGCATCTGCCTACTATACTACATCCACGATGAAAAGAGAATATTTTACTATTCTTGAAAACACAAAGAACAAGATTAGAGTATCAAAGTATAACGACGACTAGGAAAAATCACAAAACCCTAAGATGCCCATAACACCGAGAAAATACCTCATAAAGCTCTCAATCTTTGAAACTTTGCCAACTCAAGACACATCAAATCTTCTCTATAATTTTTCTTCTAGTGACTCAAAATAATTATAGGGATAATCTTAAAAACTTTTCTTATTTTATAAGAAAACATAATATTATAATAATAGAAGAAATAATGAATTATCCTATAAAATATTATTTATAAAAGAAATTAATACTAAATTGAATTTGAAAAGTATTCTAACATAACCCAAAGATGCACTAATCCATGAATTGGATTTTGCAAATAAACCCTGGGTCGACTGAATCAATCAAAAGGCATACTTTAGGCAATAATCGAGAATATAAGTGTCCCCAATATTTTTCATTAACTGCAGTTTTTCATTGAGCAATAAAAATTGTATTTTTTTTAATAATTAGATGTTAATGGATCTTACAAACATCTTTAAAAACAAAAATCCTGGAGTTGGGAGGACAAAGCCTTGACTTTATATGCGTTTTTCGAATTTTCCTTTTGTAAAATAACATTACATAATAAGTTATTGAAATTTTAATTAAAGAATATGATTAATTTCTTAAATTTCATAATAAAACTTGTAGTAAAATAACTATTTGTCCAAACGATATTCAGAATAACATTGATTATAAGATTATGAAAATATTAAATTTATAATAAACTATAATGAGTTAGTTTTTAAGTTGTCACAAGTATTATTATTATTAGTTCAGAATTTTTTACTATATAATTCAGTATTGATACGTTTGGTTTGGTGGTTAAGGGTTTGGTGGGGTATAGAAAATATACCAACTTCGAGAATACTATAATGTTATAATGCAAAGTGAATATATATAAAAAAAATTCACTATTGGCAAAAATAAACAATAATTAAATGAACAAAATTTTATAATCTTATTTTTTGTTAAATTTTGTTAGCTTTTTTTCTAAAAAAAAAATATTAATCTAGAAAACAAGGTAGCTAGAAGGGGCAGCAACATTAATTACTTGGAAAAGAAGATTAGAAGATTATTATTATTATTATTATTATCAAGGGTAATTTATAGGAATAATTCATGGTTTGGTCGATCTTCTTTAATTAGTCTCGGTCAATCTTCTTTAATTAGTCTCATATATTGTTTAACTAGGAATAATCCTATGTTTGGGGTCCTGTATCCTATTGGTTTGATGGGAAACGACTGGTTTAGTAGGTTAAAAAAATATCACGTGTCATTATCTAATTGATCTCAAAATATATATATATATATATATATTTGTAAAATCAGTTTGATCCCCATCCATCCTCTCCTTCATCTATGACCACATGTTATAATCTAATTTAGATCCAAAATTTTTAAGTTTTAAAAAATCGCTTTATCTCACATGCTATTAGCACCATGCATGTCTTTCAAGTGAGCCTAACCATGCCATTAACAATTGGGTTGTTCTTATCTTTGTTGTATTCAACGGCAACGACGACATATCTTTATTGGAAAATCCCTTATTTTTGCAACCTGAGGGGTCAATCAATGGGTTGAAGGTGGAGGTGGAGGACAAAAGAGCAAGAGATAGGAAGAGAGAGGGGGTGGAGATATTTTTATACAAAATAAAATTTTTTGAGAGCTAATTAGATATTGACACGTGGTAAAAAAGAGGAGAGATGTAGATTATTTTAACTTTCTTATCTAATCATCGATGTCTCGGGATTAATAAAATACGGGACCCCTCAAATGTGATATTGTTCCTAGTTAAATAATAGGTAAGACTAATTAAAGAAAATCGATCAAACTATGGATTATTCATGTCGATCAAACTATGGATTATTCTTGTTGATCAAACTATGGATTATTCATGTTGGTCAAACTATATATGTAAGACCCGAGAAATTCCAATTTCTGGAAAAAGAGCAAAATCGTAATTTTGATTACAAAATTATAATTTCTGCTAAAAATATGCAATTAATTTCTAGATCTCGGATGATTTAAACGGATTGTACCGTTGGAATTGTCTCATGAAATCTAGTTAGCACCTAAAAATTCGTAATATTCCGAGACACGGAAGTCGGCATCGCTGGCAAGATCGCCAGGTCAGAAACGTATTTTCTGGCGCGATGAAAGTCACATATAACAAGTACTCGGGCGCTACAAGTGGTATGAGTAGAGAAACATGCCGGAGGGCCGAGATAGCGCCGAATATCAATTCGTAAAAGAGAACGTAATGGTCATTATGGATTTGATTTTAAGTCACCAAAGGACAAAATAGCACAATTTTTTTCTCTTCCATTAAGCCAAAAGAAAACGTGGGGTCATTTTTTTTTTTGGGGGATGCAGTAGCTTCCATTTTTGAGGGCTTTTTAGAGAGAGAGGGTGCTTCTCTCTAAAATATCAGGAGATCCGACCGTCAGCGCCTTTGGGCCAGAAAGAAAACGCTTCACGCGGCTGCGCTACGCGCGACTGAAGCCTGTGAGTTTTGACAAACTCCAAGCAGGTAGTGATTTTTCTCCCTACTTAAGGTTTTATTCTCATTTTTAGTGTTTTCATCGTTCAGCCGATTGAGGCCATTAGGTTGCTCGATCGTCCCAAACCTTGGGACCGACTAATATAAAATTTTGAAAACAACGGAGTTGTACCGTGGCTGCTCCACGGTTGATGTTAGTGTGAAATTTGTGTGTTTTGGTGTTAATCATGTATGGATTGGATTTGAGGCCGGAAGTGGCCATGAGATGCGGGTTCACAAAGTGAACCGATGACTTGTTGAGTGTTGGAACCGTAAACCCTAGGGTTTTACTGTTCATAGGAATAGTGACACGAAAATGTATTTTCGTGAAAATATGTTTGCTGGCACTAATCGAATTGCTTGTGTTTTATCATTAGCCCAAGTTTGTTAATTTTTGATGTTTGAAATGATAATTACATAACATGTTTGTGATTTAATTTTTATGTGAATATATTCGTGTTTATATATTTGCATGTGATTAGACTCGTATTGGAATTGGCACATGTGATTCCATATGCACCGGAACATCCTGTGCACTATGTAGGAGTTAGTGCAATATGAAAGATAGAGAAATGGTTCGGAGGGTAGTCTAAAAATATTAATTATCGGAGGGTAGTCCATTAAACTAAAATATCAATCGCCTGAGCGCCCAATTGATATTCATCTGAGTCCACAACAATTAATATCAATCGCTTCTGAAAGGCCCACTGATATATATACATCTGAGGGCTGTCCACTAATAAAACAATAATTCCCTACAAGGCTTAGGCGAGTGTGAGAGAGTCGGTGAGGACTTGGGATCCGAGTCGTGGCCAGATATCTGGGCAGATCATGCATTTGCTTGGAATGCGTTGCTATTTAACATTGCACCGCACTTATGGTGAGTAGCCCACTTAGGCGATTCTCCTAATGAGTTTTTAGCTCAATTGTCATGACCCCCTTTTTTACATGTGCAATGTGGAGCTGCAAGGAGGGACTGCTCAGTCCTAGAGACCGAGGATTGTGAAGAGAAAGCGGTCATGGCTCTGATGTATACGTATTAGAACTTTTAAGTTTAATGTGTGCATCAGAGGTTATAAAACATATTAACCTTGTAACTATTGGGTATATAGTTGGATTCATAGTTGGCATGTATATTGAGTACTGTTTATGTGCCCAAGTGGCCGTATTGGATATATATTGTATATATCGACTGCTTTGGGATGTGTATATGCAAAGATCGATTGCAGTTTCTCCGTATTAAAGGAGACTTCGTCGATTTTTCTCAGGAGGCTGCAACCCGACATCCACTTGTATTCAAGGGTTGACAGAAGTCAACGACCCCTGTGTTTCTAAGGCCACAAACTTGTATCGCAGCCAGGTATACTCCGCCACCCAGTGGCTTATGATTTGGGCTTAGCCATAGTCTTGTTGTGTAAAAAACATCACCACTAGGTGTGGTTCGATGTTCGGTATAGGTATGAGATTACCTAGGAAATCACGGGTTAACACTAGGACAATACATGCACATGTTTGTGTGTTTTGTGAAATTTGGTGAATTATTATATGATGGTGTGTATGCCATGTTTTATGTGTGTTGTGGAATATATGTGTGCTTGATGATTGTAAGTACATGAATGTGTAGAAAACATTTTTGGAGTGGTACAAAGGTACAAAACTAGAATTGAGAAGAAAAATAAATTTTTATAAATTTATTGGGATGAGGATTGAAGAAAATGGAAGAAAATAAATTTTTATAAATTTTTTGAGGGAGAAAATTTTTCAAACCGGAAAAAAAAGAGAATAAATTTTATAAATTTATTTGGTTGAGAAGAGTGAGAAAAATAATTTTCTAAGATCTTACAAATTGAAAATTGAAGGAAATGGAGAGAAAAATAAATTTTATAAGTTTTTTTTGATGGCTATGGAAAAAATGATTTTTTGTGATTTTTCCAATTGCTGGAAATAAATGAAAATTTTTTTTAATTATAATGAAAAAAAAAACGAAAAAAAAATTGTGCAGAAAATTGAATTGGGCTACTGCCCAGATTGTATTGTGAGAAAGAAAATTGTATTGCATGGGTTGGCAGTCATATTGCAATACAATTCAGACCGAGGCAGGCCAGTCAGGGTTTGAGGTAAAGGTCACGATACAAAAATTTGTATCGTGATCGAGGGGCTTAGTTTGGTCGATTTACCGCAATACAAAAATTGTGACAGGGCTAGCAAATGGGCAGTCAAGGGTCGGGCGCCGCAGGGCGAGCGAGGCGCACGGCGCCGGGCGCCGGGCGAGGCACGCTGGGCCGAGCCACGACATCGCCACGGAAGCGCCGCGACACCTACGGCTGGGTCGCGACACAGGGCCCCGCCATGACACCGCCAGGCCCGCCTAACATACCCGCCGGGGCGCAGACGCGCCCACGCACCCGCCAGCGCACCCAGCGCATCACGCGCGCCAGGTGCTCGCATCCCACTTGGTTTTTCGAATCGGTTCTTCACTCGTGATATTTTTGAGTCATTGCTCGACCTGCCTATGAACACCGCTCACTAAAATTTTCTAAATTTTTAAAAATTAAATTAAATAAAAAAAAATCAATTAAAATTTGATAAAATTTTCAAAAATAAAATTTTTGTGGATCAAAATGATTTAATTTAGGATAAATTTTCCTACATTGCTTCATAAATGTAGGAGCTGATATACGTCGGTTATCAGGTGTGATTATGTCTCGAGGTCAGTGTTTATGCCTTGAGATACCGGTAAGATTGTATATTGACTACCATGTTGATTGTGGTAGATGGCTGGTGAGAGGGCGAGGACGCCAGTCGCTCCACGCATACCGGGTCGCACCACCGACATTTGATCACCACAGAGCTGATCGCAGCTCTGCCGAGGCCGTAGGTGTTGCATGTCGCTATCGTGACAAGCAGGACAGAGGAAGTCGGGAGGTCCTAAGACCTCCGTAGATTCGTAGCGCACCATCCCTCCTACATTCACGGGGGAAGAGATCCCATGGTGGTAGACCATTGGTTCATGCAACCGAGAAAGCAAGCTAAGGTGTTAGCGCCGCGAGATTCACCTCTAACACGACCAAAGATTAGACTAGCTGCACTCCAGCCTAGAAAGTGAGTTCAAATACAGGAACGGGCAAGGACCTCTAGAGACCATGAGGAGCCATTGTACCCAGTTCTCCCTAGGGATTTAGGCGAGAATAGGTACGATATGTCGAGGTTGGGTGAAGTTAGAGATCTCTGTGGACTTTCACTCATAGTGGACCCGAGGATCATGGAGATGCTCAGTTCGATGTCATCCCGGGATGGATTGGCCGACCACCATGTGGTCGCATTCAGAGCGTATAGGCGACACCGCCACACGCAGGATCTCGCACTGTAGATTTCGTGGGGACAAACATGATATTTCGCTTCCATATAGTATACGAGTCCGTGTGTCAGACGCTTAGCTGCTGGTTAGCGAGCCTACCCCTGGGAGGATCTAGGAGAGATCAGACTTGGATCTACCTCGAGTAGTGTAAAATATGTGGATGTTTTTCCAGATGAGCTACTGAATTTACCTCCACTGAGGGTAGCAGACTGCATCGAAGCTGGCACCTTAGTACTTTACCCATCTCTATGACTGATAGGATGGCACCTGCTGAGTTGCAAAGAACTCGCAGTCCAAACATGTGGAGCCACCGGACAGCAAGTCCATTAGACCAGCACTTCACCATGGGGCACTCCGTCATATAAAAAAGGACAAGACCCTTCTAATCGTGCATCACTATGCAGCTGAATAAGGTTACATCAAGAATCTAGATCATTACTGCAGATTGACGATTTGTTTGATCAAGCAGAGGATGCAAGTCTACTCCAAGATAACTCAGACCGTTACCATCAGTCGGTGCTTGCGGGATACCATATCCCTAAGGCGCCATGAAGACGCCGCTATGGGCACTGAGCCACGGTGATGCCTTTGGATTGATGAATGCTTAGTAGTAATCACGGATCTCATGCATGGGTGTTCCAACCTCTATCTAATCATTGTCGCATTTCTCGACGACATTGATCTACCCCAAATGAGGGAGCACGATATCACTCTGAGGATTGTGTTACGCCACCCAGAGACCATCACCAGACGCTAAGTTCAAAAGAAGTGCGAGCTTTAAGCTTCACTGAGTTGAGATTTTTGGGACACGTGGTGTCATCATCGAGTGCCGCCACTCCAGAGAAGGTCAGAGGCAGCCGATGAGTCGGGTGGAGACCGAATGTCAATTCGAGATAATGCAGTTTCGGGATTGGTCAGGGTATTACGAGAGACTCGAGAATGGGCTGAAGTCCATTCGGGTAGGATCGTAGGACTCGCCTAATGACATGGACTCCATGGCTGGGACGGTCCCCGACCATGAGAGAGAGATCAGATGCCTGAGCACTCCTGACAAGTGTGCTGGTGAAGAGAGGAGGATCAAAATTTCTTCTAGTTCGGGAAGAGGCGTAAGACTCGTCATGAGTTTCGTGACTAAGGCCAAGATTTGGGTATGTGAGAGACGGATTGCCCCTGCAAACAGGATCCTGGGTGATTCGGGACAACGCAGTCCCAGCGGCCAGAATAGAGAATATACTGCTCATTCTCCACACCCTAAGATGGGTCGAGGAACGGCCAGCTTTCGGAAGTCAGACAAGCACTACCAAAGAATACGTATAGACCGTAGGGGCCAGAGCGTGGGTCGGTCGTGACGACGTAGTCGCAAAGGAAGCGTGGTAGACCCAGGTGGTGTATCGATTGTCAAGGACGCGTCAAGCTTGACACGAGGAGTCAATAACCACCCAAGTTGTCGCAATTGAGACCTAGGCCGGGTTTTCATACCCGACACGACATAGGATTTGGGCTTTAGAGGTTAAGGCCTTTAGAGAAACCAGGTATAGATGTTCTTCCCTAGGATGTAGGGTGAGAGTTGACCTGATAGGTCGGGATTATGAGTGAGATCTCTCGATTCGTCATGTAGGACCCCGACTGGGTGTGTCAAGCAAGATGACATTAGTTAAGGCTCGCACGGTAACATCGCGTCTAGTCGGGTGTGGGTGCACGGTATGGTCATTCACCACTCATGGTGAGTGTGGGTTGAGTTTTTCTTTAGGGCTACGTCCAATGAAGACTCATAGTTCGATTCAGGAAATGAAGAGTAATTGGGGAGTGTGTCATAAAGCAAAGAGGCCGTTAATCCCCTAAGGTGAGAATCGGAGTTAGGTGTAAGAGACCCTAAAGATATCCGACTCGCAGGAATGTAATGCCTCGAAGTGTGTTTAAGAATTATGTTGCCCGAGATGAAAACCCACGGACAAAGTTATCACGCAGACTTGGGAGTCGAGCGATAAGGTCGAGTGACTCAAGATTTGGATACCCCTTGGAGATTGCATTGGGTGTTGTTGAGCCGCAAGGGCTCGGTATATGGATGTCATTCATGACATGGACTAGGTTGACGGTCCATTGGATTGTCAGTGATTGTGACCTTGGGGAGGTTAGTGTTACACACCACGCAAGGGTTGTGTAGGGTTATGTGTAATATGGATTATATACAGGCGTTAGAGGACATGCTGCGAGCATGCGTCCTGGGTCATAAGGGTAGCTGGGAGGAGCAATTGCCCTTAGTGGAATTCGCCTACAACAATAGTTATCAGGCGAGTATACGGATGGCAATCGTATGGAGGTAATTGTATGGGGGAGGCCATGTAGGTCACCATTGTGTCGGGACCGAGGTGGGAAAGAGCTCCATCACCCGGGTCCCGACATGATTAGGAGACACCTCCGAGAAGGTGAGCTTGATACGACAGCCGCCTTCTCACGTACCCGTGAGCCGGCGTAAGAGTTATGCGGATGTATGACGCCGACCCTTAGAGTTTGAGGCTGGGGGATCACGTCTTCTCACAGTGATGCCTAAGAGGGAGCGGTCGTTCTAAGAACACGGAAGCTATCGCCGAGGTTTATTGGACCCTTCGAGGTACTCGAGAGGGTGGGCACTGTTGCGTACCGGTTAGCATTACCGCCTAGCATGACAAGTGTCCACGAGATATTTCACGTCTCCATGCTCCGGAAGTACGCACCATATCCAACATGTGGTGGATTAGGGACAGATTGAGGTTGACACGGATGAGACCTTCGAGGAGGGACCAGCGCGATCGCTGGATAACAATGCGGATCAGGTTTTGCGACGCGCACCGCGGAAGCCAGTGAAGGTACCATGGAGACACTATGGAGTGGAGGAGTTCACGCGAAACATGGCGACACGATGGCCACCTACTCCCTTCTTGTTTAGGATGAAGGTACGTGGTTTAGTTGTTTAGCATTTAAATGACTACTTATACAGACAGACAAATGCACGCCAGATACGCATGCAGCCGAGAGATTGTCTGAATTTCGGGACGAAATTCTTTTAAGGGGGGGAGAGTGTAAGACCCGAGAAATTTCCAATTTCGAAAATGGCAAAATCGTAATTTTGATTACAAATTGTAATTTTTGTAACCGTAATTAATTCTCTAGATCTCGGATGATGAAACAGATTGTACCGTTGGAATCGTCTCATGAAATCTAGTTAGCACGTAAAATTTAGTAATATTCGGCATACCGGAATAAGACGCTGGCGCATCGCGCTTCTGGCCAGAACGATTTTTCTCGATGCGACGAAGTCACATATAACAAGTACTCAAGTGCCATAAGTGGTAAGGAGTAGAGAATGACGAAACCCGAGGTCGAAATAGTGCCGAATATCACCTGAAAAGAGGGACGAATGGTCATTATGGGATTTGATTTAAGTCACTAAATGACAAATAGTGAATAGTTCTTCTTCTCTCTTCCATTACCAAAAGAAAACGGTCATTTTGGGGATGCAAGAGCTTCCATTTTGAGAGTTTTTTTAGAGAGAGAGGGGCGCTTCTCTCTAATACCTGAGATCCGACCGCCGGCAATCTTCGTTTGTTAAAACGCTCTACGCGAAAGAGGCACGCGACCCTGCCATGAGCTTTTTGACAACCCAAGAGGTAGGATTTTCCTACTGGGGTTTTATTCCCATTTTGTTTTTCGAATGTTTGAGTCGATCGAGGCTATTAGTTACCGATCGTGGTCCCAAAACCTTGGGACCGACTAATATAAAATTTTGAAACAAATAGAGGTAGCCCGTGGTCGCTTCCACGGCTGATGTTGGTGAAATTTGTGTGTTCTTTGGGTGTTAATCATGTATTGATTGGATTTAAGGCCGGAAGTGGCCATGAGATACGGGTTCACAAAGTGAACCGATGACTTGTTGAGCTGTTAAACCAGAACCCTGGGGGTTTTACCGCCTTGGGATTAGCACACTAAATGCAGCCGTGAAAATATGTGTTTGGTTGGCACCTCAATCGAATTGCTTGTGTTTGATCATTAGCCCATGAGTTAATTTTGATGTTTGAAATGTGATACTACATAACATGTTTGTGTGATTTAATTTTTGGCGTAATATATTCGTTTATATATTTGCATGTGATTAGACCGTACGAATCGCACACATGCATTCCATGGGCGCACTCGGGAACATCCTGTGACTATAGAGTTAGTGCATGAGATGAGTATAGAGAAAATGGTTCTGAGGGTAGTCTAAAATATTAATTTCATCTAAGATAGTCCATTGTAAACTAAAAATACTAATCGGCCGAGCGCCACCTCGATATTCCATCGGGAGGGTAGTCCACAAATACCACATATCACCGCCGGAGCGCCCAATTGATATATTTACATCGGAGAGTTGTCCACTAATAAAACAATACCCTCATACGTTAAAGGAAACAAGTAGAGAATAATATAATTTATGATCCGAATGGCCATGCCAGACATTCAAGTAGGATCATGCATTCGCTTGAATGTGTGTTTACTGGAACATTGCACCGCACTTAGGTGAGTAGCCCACTTAGGCGATTCTCCCATCAGCTTTAGCTCACCCTTCGTGACCCCTTTTTTTTTTACAGCACGCGTGAAGGCATGAGGGACTCGTCCTAGAGACCAGGATTGTGAAGAAAGCCGGGTTGTGGCTTTGATGTATACATGTATTAGGAACTTTAAGTTTAATGTGTGTATTGTATAAGAGGCAAAAACATATTAACTCTTGTAACTGGTTGGATATATAGTTTGGATTCATAGTTGGCATGTATATCGAGTATCGTTTGATGCCCTGCCACGATTGATATATATTGCATATATTGACCGCTGGGGGATGTGTATATGCATCAGATTTGGGTAGAGCTTCCGCACAGCGAAACTTCCGCCCGATTTTCAAGTGGCACGGTAACCCGACATCCACTTGTATTCCACGGGTTGACAGGTAGTCAACGGACCCCCGGGTTTCGGGGCGTCACAATATATTATTCCTATCAATTATCCATGATCATCGTCGTCATCATCTTCATCATTGTTTATAATTGATATATGTAACTAGTAATTAGCCTATCCTTTTACCTTTTTTAAATAGAAATATTGCATTCATATGGCAAAGCTGAAAGAAAACGTAAAGAAAAATAAATATATGAGTTTTGAGAAAAGCACCTTGTCATATTTCTTCATGATATTGGAAAAGGCCAAGGAATTCATGAAGTTGTTTCATAGATAAATGATTGTTAGTGTTAGCATGAGCAAATAGACAAATTATGTGGATAATTTACCTGTAGCTTTTTAGCGGGCGAAGCTTATTGTAGAATTCAATAAAAGCCCGTTTAAGCTTATTTTCAACTTTCTCTAAATTTTTCCGGGTAAAATTATATAAATTAAGATGTAAAGAAAGCTCTAAAAATTATAAGATATTATATAAATTATTAAAAATTAGATGTAATCGAGTTAAAAATAATGAAACAATTTGTTTTTTTAATATTATTCTCTCTTAAAATTATTTATATTATCGTATTTAAAGAATTATAAAATTATAATATAATTATTACTATATGTATTATGTACCACTAATTTTATGTAACAAAAGCAATATAAAAAGAATCATAATTATTATAATACATTACAACAATAATATTTATAAAAATATAACGGTTAACCGTTTAAAAGGGACAAATTCCAATAAAAATTATAAAACTAATGTTTTTCATTAAAATCCAAACAAAATATAAAAAATGGTTTAGCTATAAAAAACTCGTTCTCATATGAGAATGAGCTTTATACCGTTAGATGATTATTTTATCTTTTGAGATCTGTGTAGATTAAAATTTTATTTAAGAAAACATAGATCTTGATAAATAAAATCATAATCCAATGGTTAAAAACTCGTTCTCATATGAGAACGAACTTTTTATAATTGAACCCTACAAAAAAACACACTTTTGAATAAAAATGCCCTTGGGCACTTAGTTATAAATGTGAGGATTGGACAAAACTTGTGTTAATTTTATTATCATGTTAGAGATTTATCTCATACTCTCTTTGGAGACATTTTGTTCAACTAAAAACATTTTTATAGTTACTTTTGAAAAATATTAGTTTTACAAATAACTTTTGTTTTTATCCTTTCTAAACCAATTTCTCAAAATATAAATTATTTGAGTAGTTGATATTAAAAGATAATAATTTTGTTAAGTTAAATGTTGATGAAAGTAATTTCAACTTTATCTTCAAATATATTCTTTAAATTAATTCTAAATAAAATGATTTTTTTATTTAAGACTCAATTTTCTTTTAATATTTGTTATTAAAATACTATAATTAAATTAATTTTTATTTATAATGATAATTAACTACACTTGTATAAAATTGAAGATAAAAGTTAAAATAATTTTTTTAATTAAATCTAACTTATATAAATGTTATAATTAAACCAAATTCCCTCGTTTAATCTAATCGCATACATTTATAAATTGGATAGGAAATTAATTTCTGAAATACATAATGATATTTTTATATAATTATAATTTCAACCCTCTCCTTTCCTTTTCGATGCCCTTCTCAAATTAATCCTCCTTCTCGCTTCGCTCTCACCACAAAAGTAACCACTTACTGCGGAAGCTTCGACCAGCCTTTCCCGATCGCCTTCCACCGGCCGCCTCACCGACCGCCTTTCCATCAAGGCACTACATATTACCAGGGTTAGAAAAACTAGTGGATCCCGGTGCGGTGTCGATTTTTTGTTCTTTTGAAAGGAGTCATCAGATATCCGTGAAAAAAAGATTTTTGTTGCACGGGTAAGAAAGGATTTAAAACATACGTGTAATCCGTTTTTCTTCTTCGTAATTTGACGAGTTGCTGGGCGCCGAGAAGACACCATCACCATGGCTCTAAAACTTGGGTCCAAGAGCTATGGAGATCGCTTATTATCTTGTCGATGAATACATACATACATCATTTCTCGCAAACTGGTCCGAAATTGTGGTATTAATCTCCCAAGGTGAATTGATAAACCGGCCGGGTAGAGGGAGCAAGAGAACGAACCGTGATTTTGGTTGTGGAATAGCGGCCTTGGCAAGACGACTTGCCAAGAAGGTTTATGACAACAAAAGGTCGGGAACGCTGTCACAGGCTAGATCATCGTGTCTCGCCATTCAAGAGAATGGTACTTCGTAACATGATCAAGAAATTTATGAAGCAATGAAGGAGCCAATTCCGAGGGCATGGATGCAATGCACGAGATATCTCTTATCGTCTAACAAGACGATTTGGAGGATAAAAGGTATGCCATTGTTTTTATGATGTCCGAGGTTAGAGTTTTGAGATTTATTAAATACGTTTTTTTTACCCAAAAACGTAAGAGGCAAGTTAGGTAGTGATTACAACTAGAAACGCTGAAGTAGGTTGTGTCGTTAGGAGAATCTCGATTTCATCATGTTCACAATTCAACCTCTACCCCCGAAAGTTCTGTGGAACTCTTCGTAAGAAGGCATTTCGTGGTTCTTTGCCGCCCTTCTAATTAAAGAAAATTTCCATTGATATTGTTAAAAGATGCGCATGATTACTGCTTGCAATTGTGGCAATTGGCGAAACGGAAGAATGAGTTAGAATGGCAGAAATTTAATGAGTTAGAACGGAAGAATGCAATTGTGGCATAGATTTCTGTAGAAATTCTTTATACGCATCTATGAAGAAAAATCATCAACATTCAAGAGTCTCGGTCATCATCTTCCACACCCATAGATATTCATATCAGCTAGAGTTACCTAATGGTTTGTGACTAATTAAGGAGATCACTTTAGCTATTTCAGGACTCTTTCAGCTTTTTGGAATATATTTGATTCGATGTAATTCTGCTTCAGATATTAAATTTGCTCGACTTTATGTGCACATGTTAGCTATTTCTTATATGTATAGAGTCTTCCAAATATCCCTATCTATAGGAGTCAGGTTCTCGTTTGTTATCTTCTCAACAATATGATGCATGTGTATTATCTTTGTGAAAACGCATGAAGAAATTTAAGATATAGTAGTGCAATTTTAGCAGGGGTCCAAAAATTTTGTGGCTAAAAAGTACATATAGACAGGTTGAACTAAATCATGCGGTGATAAGAATTTCTTACCAACCTTTAGCCGGGGAATTTAATTGCGCATTACTATACAAAAGCCTATAGTTGGAAAAAAATAACTGGCTATATTGCGGAATCAATAGCGCAAATTTGTTTTGGCCACGTACTATGCTTCATTGAGAGAACTCCTTCGCGATCCCTCTCCTGCTCTCCCAAGATCGCACCTCTCTCCCTTTCCGGTTCAGCTCTCTCTCTTTAGAAATTTGCTCATAGTCTTGAACCACTTCGACGACATAAAAAAACCTCTTTGATCGGTATCTCTTCCTGAACCTCAACCCTAACACTAATGGAGCTCGAGAGGTCAAGATTCGCCTCCCAAATTCCTCTCCCACCACGTCGTTTCCACTCTCCTCTCCTCGTTTCACCACCCGTTGTGTCGTTTCTCTCAAAGCCAAAGCGATTGTGATTAACAATTTCCGAAATCGTGGCAAACGAGTGGTGAACTAAGGCTATGGATCGCCACTCTTACCAGTTCTTTCCTTGCACGCCAGCGTCTGCCACAATCAATGCTCGATCTGCATACAATGTTCTACCTCCTCCACAATCGCTTAGCTACAAATCAGATTTCTCGGAAATTTCTCGCCCAAAGGGGCTTCGTGACGATAGAACTACCGAGGGTTTTTTTATCAGCCACAAGGAATTATGAATTCGAGGCCATATTTTTCGAAAAATTCATGCCAATAAATCAATCTTTAAGGTAACCTTTCATTTACAGCTGGATGGAATTGATATAATATAGCCTTTAACTCTATAATTTAGGATTATGTTTGTCATTGTGCAATGTTATAGTCCTAGGCCCTTTCCTCTCTTCTTTACTTATGGAAAGTTTGAATCTTTGCTTCTACCATAGCTTTGCTTAGCCTTGCTTCTCGCTTTATAGAAACCCTAAATTTCTTGATAGGCACTTTCGCTTTGGGGACACAATTCTGCCAAAATGATTGGTAAGATTGTCGGGCCACCATTCTCGCCAATGTTTATGGTTCTCTGTATGGTGGTGGAGTTCCAGCTTCATACTTTTGATCAAGTTTCGCATTTTGTGGAAAATATTTCTATTCCTTCTCATCTTTGATTAATATAACTATATGTTCTGTTTCTTCTTTTTTTTCTTTTTGAATATCGATCAGTTATTCTAGGAAGATCTTAGCCTAACGTTTGCATAAGTTTTCTTGTGTGTCAACGCACCTTGAGTTTTTCACATGAGCTTAGGCCTTCTTTCCCCTTTTCTTTTCCTTACCTTCCAGGATTTTTCTGTATGTTTGGGTTTGACAAAGATCTTATGTTGTAGTCAATTTCCATGATAATGCCAATTCTAAAAAGTAATTTGGTTATGTTTTTGATATTTACGGTTCCTTTTTAAATGATATTGTAGTCAATTTCTATTCTAGGTATCATCATCTGCTATATTTGCTAGATTTGGTCAAGTGTAGCATGAAGCAAAGTAGAAAAAAATGGTTGGTTTTTTTTTATTCATTACACGTCTTTTGGGGAAGAGGTTCATCATTTTATCCTCTTTGGTTTTTATTCCTTTTACTTTTCTTTGTATTTTGTTTTGTCTAGAAAGTAGTATGTAGCATGATGCATTATTCTACCTTTTTTCCTCGGCAAAATAAATGCATGCATTCAATCTACAATTTGAGTGGGACTTGGGAAGACAAATGAACCAGAGCAAGACACAACTAAGAACATGTCTGACGGCCTTTTTTTATTCTGAAAACATGGAAAACAAATACTTAATTCGTAAAACAAGAATAATTTTCAAAACAAATGGTGTTTTCATAATAACGATTTTCACCACCGACTCAATTCCTCCACTTTACCTTTTGTTTTCACACATTTAAGAGCAGATATTCATTCTAAACTATGAAGCCTTTTCGCATACTCCAACCTTTGCTTTTGTGACTCTTTATCCCTTATATACATATATACACATTTTTTTAAGAAGGCTGAGGGCATCCGCATTAATCATGCATGGAGGGTGGAATATTGGAAGTACCTTTTAATTAAAAAGGATCGCTGTTTCATCCTTCAATGGATAGACTATAATTTGAAATGCTGTTAGAATAATTGTACAGGTCCACGTTACGCTAGCACTAACTAATGACCATTGATTGATCCTCTCTAGCCATCGACCATCTAGAATCCTTATAATTTTAGGAGTAATTTTGAATTGAAATGTTAGAATAAAAGCTGGGCGCTGATGCCCCTGTTTCAGCATCGAACTGGTCGTACGCCATTAGCATGTAATTGCATCAAAGAAAGATAGCAAAAAGACCAGAAAATGCGGGGAAGTGCATCCTTCTTATAGATTGCTTTCCTCCACTTCTTTAAATAATATGTAGTCTTTTTTTAAATATTTTAACATGACTGGTGAAGTGCATTTTTTTTCTCTCGTGTTCAAGACGCGCACATGCGCTTGAGAAGTCGCATTAGAAACCATCTCAAAGGGACGCTTCCCGACACTGAGCCCGAGAATCTCGAGGCTTGTAGCTGTCAAGTGTCGTTGCCCGCATACTGCACTTCATCAAACACTCTGTGTTTGTTTTCTCATACTGATAACCTTTTAATTATTTTTCCTTAAGAGATGTGAGTTAGAATGTTCTATTTTGTTCAATGTTAGGCCTAGGTGGTTGAGTGGATTTTCTTGGCTATCTTAAGATTGTTTAGCAATTCTATCTTTGATTTTCCTTACTTACTTATAGGTTATGTCTATAATGGCATGCTTTACCAGGTCCTATTTAAGTTGCTCATATTTTTATACAGGGAAAGGATATATTATTAATGAGTTGATTGATTCTTAGTCCAAAAATCTGAATTATCTCTATACTTAACATGGATGCGCAGCCCATTGAATAGAATTTTAAGGTCTTTTCGAATGTTGGAATAGACTCTACCTCAGATTATTTTTCAACATATGAATATGAAAAAGAAACACTATCAAACATCAAAATTCAATCCCAATTTTACAAAGATTTTGGAGCATCTCTCAACTATATTGTGTTGTGGTTTGCTTCATTTTTTAATCTATTAATTTTTCAATTTTATTTTTAATTAAAATCCAAACAAGCCCTAAGCGACCTCATTGTTTTCTACCACTTTTCTCAAGAAACCATGTTTAGTCTTCATTTGCTCATTCACAGGACTTCAACTCAATTATTGAACCCGGCTTCCTTCCTCATTTCCTCAAAACTCTCCTAGTTTCATAGAGGAAGCAATGGCTCGTATTAGAAACAAAATCAACCCTTAATTTTAAACTCATTCAAATTTTTTTCCTTCCTTATTTCTCAAAACTCACAACTTTCTAGACAAAGAAAGAGCCTAAATTTGAATTAAAATCAAACTCTAATTTTCTTTAAGTCTGCCATTTTTCTTTCTTAAAAAACTTAGTTTGATAGTTACAACTAGATATTATTCAAACAAACCAACTGTTTTCATGAATGAAAGCATATCACACTTACTGAAATGGGAAGATTTTGAAGAAATCAGGGAAAGCCCCAACCATTTGGAATTATAAAAGTGATAAAAGAGAAGGGTATATAGATTTAAGAAGAACAAATGAAATGAAATAACCTAAATTGGTTAGTAGTAACATCTCTCTCCCAAAATGCTAACTCAAAAAACCACCAAGAAGAAGGCGAAAGAAAATGAGAAACAAAATAATCTAGTTCGCTTCGGCAAAGAAGCTTATAGCGTAAGAGTTCCATATTTATCAAGACCATGACTCTTATACAACACTCAATGGGGGTCAAGTTCTCACCAGGCACCAACACTTATAATACAACTAGCTAAGCTTTACAATAGTTAAAAAGGAAACAAAAAAAAAAGAACAAAATTAATAAACTTATGGTGCCATGATGTCCATCTATCATATAATTTATATATATACACGCGGTTAAAAATTAAAAAGGAACAAAGGATCCTCTCCTTGATTCACCCATCATTTCCTGAAGGCGAAATGATTCCAAGTACATACCTTGGATTATATCCTCTGGAGTAAGGATGGGAGAGTTCAAAAGAGAAGATTGAAAAGTAAAGGACATAATGCCTTGGCTAACGCTGTTTCGTGGTAAAGTCCCACTTCTTTGTAGTGTTAAAGTAAGTTGTTATAGACAATATCACACCATCGAATCGATGTTGCTATTGTTACTATTATGTTGCATTTTCTTTCGATCGGCCTTTATTGTTGCTATTCACGAATTAGTCGCTCTCATAGCCGTCGCATCGCCTCTATTCACCCTTTCATCCACCTTGGTCACATCATATATGCCTTCTCTATCGTCACGTGCTTCCGATAATCCAAAATCAAAAGAAACCTTAACTTCTACTATCTCCAGATCAACTCATTTGGAGTTTGATTGTGACGGTGATGATGATGTTGGATGATGGTGATGATAAGAGATGATGATAAAGATAATGGTTTTGTTCCCGGATTCTTTATTCCCCTCAAAGTTTCATCTTGGAATTTGTTCGATTTTGGGTCCGTTTGATTATAAGATTGAATAAATAGATGGGTTTTTTGTTTTTTATTCATGGAATCTCTCGGGGTTTCTTTTCACCTTCGCTTCGCTTGCTGAAGAAAGCAAACTATTTTTTTTTCTTTATTTGTTAAGGTGTACTCGGGGTTTTTCTTTTATTTATTTATTTTTTCCTATATTCTATTTTGCAACTGAATTGTACTCTTCCAGAAGATGAGAGCTGAGGAGGAGGGAGGAAGGAGAAGCTTTTAGTGTGCCTCGAGGAAGATTTGAATGGTTTGTCTCAAGTCTGCACCCATATTCTCACCGGCATTTCCTTCGTAATTTCCTAATGTTGGATTCAATTTCATGAAGTTGTTTTTCCTTTTTCAGAAAGTTGAGTGGGATCCAAGGATTCCACTCATAGCAATGGTCTCGCAGATTACTTACATTATGTGCAATTCTCAGAGTCCCAAAATCAAGGAAGCTACAATCCTCGAAACTCATGCGATGCTGAAGTGAGCTCAAATTTCAGTCAAGTCCAACTTGGAATCAACTTTGTAGACTACTTCATGAAATCACCTAATATCAAGAAGTATGGAACAATAAAATCATAACACAAATTAGGAAATGGGATTCTAACTTATCCGTTCATGAGCAGAAATAAAAAGCCTTAGTGAAGGAGTTGAGCAAGCGAACAGAGGGAATAGAGGAATTAATCACCTACCGCCGCTACTACCCTCATCCTCTTCCCTTTCTTTCATCATCCATGTGTCAATCTCTCCATCTATTTAAATAATGATTAATTAGCCAACAAGAAACAAAAGCCATGTTTCTTTTTGTTTTTTTTTTTTCTTTGTTTCTTTGATCTCGTAACAAAGAGAGACTTCCTTGAATTCTCTCTCCTTGCAAATTCTTTCCTTTTGTTGGTTTTGAAGTGAGAGGTATGCTTAGTCTTGTTATTACCTCTTGCGGGTTCAAGTGTAATTGTGTATCTACATTAATGGAGAGAGATTGTGTCTACCTTCATTCAATCGTGGATTCGGGACAAGTTTAAAGGGGTTCATCTTAAACCCCGCTCCAGCGCTGCTTTTGTGTGATTGCAAATTTGTAACATGGGACTAACTCAGAATTTGTTACAACACCCAAAGTTTATACTGCAGTGTGACTTGAACTCTTGATAAGTAAGGGCTATTTTTTAGGTAAATTCTAAAGATTTTAAAATATCGCAGCCTTTTGTCCAACGCAAAGCATTCATTTAATTGAAACTAGACGGTAATCGCTTATTGCATCTAGAACATCCTTATGGCTGCGGTCGTAATCCAATTTACTGGGCCACGACATTTCTCCTATGGCCACTACGAACAAAACCGTGGCCATAAATGCCTAGAACATCTCATGGCCGCACCAAACAAATCATGCCATAGATTTCCATGGTCAGGCCGCAACAAAACCCGCCATAAATCGCTTTGATTGTCACGAAAAGAGCCTACAACCAGTGGTCGTCGAATCGCGACTATAGCCTATAGACACCCAATTAGACCTTCCCGTGCCTAAAACATTTTTCTACGGTACTTATGGCCATGTCTTGTTGCGGTCCACTTTGTTTGCATCTATATGCTATAGCTGCATTATTTACCACCTTTAGTCGTGGTTTATATTACGCCATAGCCTAAATAAGAAGATTAAACCAACCAAATTTATCTCAGTTGATTTTGTGAAGCATGATTTTCCTATTAAATCCAAATCCTACAAGTTTGAACTTTTAGGAGAGTTGGTAGTTTAACAGGTTTTTAGGATTTTGTTATGATTTTTTAAATGTAATGCTTGTACCTGATCTCAGATCTGAGACTTGCAAACAGATTGCTTTGGCCATCAAGGATGAGGTTGAGGATTTCGAAGAGCAGTATTATAGTAATCCGCATTGATGAGGTCATTGAGGGAGGGTTTGCTTATAGGTCGCTTCTTTGAAGTGTTCATCACCGCGAGCCACAAAATGTCAAGGCTGCATTAGCTCAGCCAGGTCACCTTCAGCTCCTTCCATCAACTACTGGATCTTTCCTCTTCGCACTCATGGATATTAGAAGAGTTCGCCGTGAGTTCACAAGAAGTGAGCATTCTACTTCTATAGATATAGTATTTCCTTCAAATCACTGCTATGGTCTGATCTTTTATCACATCTATGATATTTATGCTCCTTTTCAGGATTTCTGAAGATGACTATGTCAAGAGCATCAAGGAAGAAATCAACAAAGTCGTCAAGCTCCAGGAGGAGCTTGATATTGATGTTTTGGTACATGGAGAGCGCAGGTGATTTCTCACCAATTATCTAAATTTAATTCAATGCCATTTTGTTATGGGAAAGAAGGTTCAAATAGTTTCATTTGATTTATCAATGCATTGATGATGCAGAGAAATGACATGGTTGAGTATTTTGGGAGCAATTATCGGTTTTGCCTTCACCGTCAATGGTGGGTCCAATCTTATGGTTCCCATGGTGTTAAGCCACCGATCATCTATGGTGATGTGAGCTTCCACTCAAGGCCATGACCGTTTTCCGGGTCCTCGATGGCTCGTAGCATGACTAAACGTCCAATGAAGGGAATGCTAATCGACTCGAGCATTATACCGAATCGTCCTTATCGAATGACCAAATTTCAGTATAAAGATTAAACTAACTAAATTTATCTCGGGCTTGATTTCAGAAGTATGATTTTTCAGATAAATCTAAATCCTCATGCCCGAGCTTTTTAGGAAAGTTGATCGTTTAACATAGTATCAAAACTTGGTTTGACAGGATTTCCTGGGTTCGATCCATCTCCTTTCAAATTTGAATATATGATTCCCATTAGTTGGTTTGAAAGTCTATAATGGATTCTGACTTTTTATATGCGTGGGTATGGGGCCGCATGCATGTGAGGGAGAGTATGAAACATGGCATTCGTATTAAATCAAAATCCTACAAGCTTCTCGAGCTTTAGGAGCATTGTTTAACGTGTTTTAGGATTTTGTTATGTTTCTCGAATGTAATGCTTGTACCCGATCTCAGACGAGACTTGCCATCGATCGCTTTGGCCATCAAGGATGAGGTTGAGGATCTTGAAAGAGCAGTATTGGCAGCTTATCCAGATTGGATGAAGCCGTCTCGAGGAGTGGCTCTCCGCGCGCAGGGAAGTCCTCGGGAGCGGTGCTTCCTATTTGAATGGGCCGTTCACTCCTTCCCGTGATCACTAACGCAGTTGCTGAAGACACTACCCGTGTTCTTCGCTTTTTCATTTTTGGGAAATTTATCGGGTCATTTGAATTGTTTGGAAAATATTCATACCTTCAAATAGTTCATATTTGGGGTATTAATAAGGTAGGTAAATCAAGATCCTAAGTCGAGTGGGCTGGCTATCAAGAAATGTATGCAAATGAACAAAACAGTTGAGTGTAATTGTAAACATTGCATCAATATTGTTTCCAACAAATTCATACTACATGTACTCCAACTTCAATGACATCATTCACTCGATCATAAACATGGATGCTGACGTGATCACCATCGAGAACTCCGTGATCGTAGGGAGAAGCTCCTCTCGCCTTTCGCGAGGAGTGAAGTATGGAGCCGGTATTGGTCCCCGTGTATACGACATCCACCCCCTAGGATACCATCCACGTACAGAAATCGCAGATCGAATCAACAAGATGCTTGCTCGAGACCGATATCCTCAAGTGAACCCAGATTGCGGGTCTCAAGACGCGTAAGTACACGTAGGTGAACCCCTCGCCTCAAAGAACATGGTTGCCGCTTAAGCTCCTCCGCACCTAACTCGCTCAAGTGAGTTGTTCAAGCTATGAAAGTGATTCTCTTTCCTTGAATGCTCAAATAATCCGATGGCTTTTCGGCTAAATGAGGATACAAATACTAGTAGATAGAAGTTATATATGTTACATTTCAACAAGCTGTGGTATTTACTTGTTTGTTTGTTTGTTTGTGTGTCCTCCTCCCTTTTTTGTTGTAAAGGGGCATGTGAATTGAAGATTGTCATTATTGTCAGCTTCCATTGTTACAAACTAACCACTTATATGGTTTCTTTCTGATGAGTTGAACCTTTTGAGATGGTCATTACTTTTGATTCTCCTCACAGGAAGGAAATATTCATATTGGTCATCTCTCTATACATTTCCAATTCTTAAGATTTTTTTCAATCTAAAATATCAATTTGATTGTTTCTTCAAATAAATTTCAATAAGAATTGTTGGAACTTCTTAGAAGTAGAATAATTGCTCATATTTTTCATTAATTGTGAGTGTAATTATTATAATTAAATATCAACATTGCTACTTAACATAAAGCACTTTTTTAAAATAAGAAAAAAGAGTGAACAAAAGGAGGGTACAAAGAATATGGAAAAAAAACTAAGAATATATGGATAATTACGTTTTGCATTTTTGTACCCTTCCTAATTTCATAGTTTTTGTTGTAAATGATTGCAATTTCTTAAATCATTGCGACCAAAATTGAAGTGAAAATTAATCACTTTGAATGAGAATTCATAGAGAGAAACAGAGAGAAAAATATCAATAAAAATCATAATCGGTAATTACTAGTGTTTATCATATTCACTAATACTACAAAACAAAAATAACAAAGTAAAAATAACAAACATCATTAGTATTTGTCACCTTCCAAAAATTCTAAGTTCTAAAACAAAATAAACACTCATGGATCTACATCAAATTCTAAATAAAGAAAATCATCATCAATATAATTCTTCTCATCATCAATATAATTTTTTTATTCTATTTTTTAATTATATGTCAGATTTTTTTTCATATTTTTAGTATTTTTTTTCAAAAGTTCACATAAATTCTTGGAAGTGCTGTTTCTTATTTTTCAGATATTTTTAAAAAATTTACCTATTTTTATATAATTTTTCAGAATTTTTTTCATAATTTTTTTCCTATTTTCATATATTTCAAAAAATTTACTCATTTTTTATGTAAATTTCGGAAAAGTTGTTTTTATATATTTGTCATTATTTTTCTGTAATGACATTTTTGTCATTGCAGGACCGCTTTAGTCAACCGTATAAGCTTCTTTTGAGCTTTTTGAAAAGTTTTATCAAATGGGTTAAAACAAGGCGATAAGAGGGTCATAAGCTAATTTTATAAGCTCTTTCAAACATTTATCATTTTTTTCAAAAATACTTATATAAGAAGATTAGCTCAAATAAGCCATAGATAAGCACTCATACACCCACCCAAGTACTTAAGTAGAATGACATTATTTTTAAGGGAAATTTCTATTAGGAATTTTAAAAAAAAATATTTTTGCTCCAAACTTTACAAATTTGTCAAGGTGTATGATGATAAGACATTTATGTGGTAGAAAGGCAGGATTATCGGGCCACCTTGCTCAAAACTCGTGAGGACGTAAAGAAAAGGAAGGAAGAGATGGCAAAGAGGATCGCCAAGCATAAAGGGTCAAGAGCTAAGGGAGACTGGCGATTCCATAGAAGATCTTGTCGATGAATACATACATCATTTCGCAAATCGCCTCGCCGGAGGGGGTCATATTTGATTTCCTCTCTAAAGTTTTCGTCTGATCGCGAACCGGAACCACGCCATGAGATAGCCCAAGGTCAAGGATCCGCTAAAAGTGGGTAAATCAAGGAAGAAAGTTCAAGTATGGGTTTATTAGTTCACGGAGCAAGGATCGTGGCAAAGAAGGACACAATTAATGTTCAATGGCGTGATCCAAGAGTGAAAGTTTTTCATCAAGAATAAATCGCTGGTATTGAATTCTGAAGGTGAATTGATAACCGGGCCGGTAGAGGAAAGTGCCAGTAACTAACTGCGGATTTCGTTGAATGGGGCGGCCTGGCAAGACGACTCTTGCTGAAGAATGTTTATGACAACAAAAAGGTCGTGGAATGCTTTGTTTTCCGTATTGATCATCGTGTCTCGCCATTCAAGATGGAAATGGTACTTCCTGCATCCATCGCAATTCTATGAAGCAATGAAGGAGCCAATTCGAGGGCATGGATGCAATGGATACATACATTCTTAGTGGTCTACTGAAGGAAGTATTTGGAGGATAAAAGGTACGCTGCTATTTTTGATGATGTCCGTTAGAGTTTTGGGAATTTATTAAACTGGGCTTTAATTCGATATAAAGGAACAAAACAGGATAGTGATTACAACTAGACACGCTTGATATTTGTTAGGAGAATCTCGATTTCATCATGTTTACAATCTTCAACCTCTACCCCTGGAAAAGTTCAAGGGAACTCTTCTCGTAAGAAGGCATTTCTGCAGGTCACGTCCTTCGTAATTAGAGAAAATTTCCATTGATATCGTTAAAAGATGCGCAGGATTGCCGCTGGGTAATTGTGGCAATCAGGTGCTTTAAGAAAACAACAATAAGCTAGAATGGCGTAAATTTAATGAGAGTCTTGGCTCCCAGCTAGGAAAGTAATCCCGCCTTTGAAAGTATCACTAAGATTCTCTCCTCGCCATAATGACTTGCCTCTACTACCTCGTTTGTTTCAGGACATATTTTCCCAGAGGACTATTCAATCAATTTTGCAAAACTCATCCGCCCCGTGGGATAGCCGAGGGACGGTAGGGAAAAAAGGGATGTCATTGGAACAAGAGGGCGAAGAATACTTAATGAGCCGATTCACCGAAGCTGTTCAATTGTCGAGGTGGATTATTCGAAGAATCAAGATGCATAGTCCATGACTTTGATGCATGAGATTATCCCCTCAAAAAGTACCGAGGAGCTGAAAGCTTTTGTCATGTTTTCTCGGGGACGAAGACTGAAACAATGGAAAATTTCACGCTGGGACGCTTAAAAAGGAACAAATACTATTGCTGTGGAGACTATTAATAGAAACGCACAGATCCGCTCACTTTTGCTTTTTGACATGGATGCAGTGCCCATGCCCCTGACAGGTATATCCTTTACAAACTTTAAGCTTTTGAAAGTATCGATTTCAAGATGCTCCTCGAGCAGTGCTCGTAAGATTTAAATCTATTCCACTCGAGGTACTTAAGTCCGAGGGACAAAAGTCAAGATGCCCAAAGTCCAGGTGTTACAAAACCTACAAACTTTGGATCTCAAGCAGTCCCTTGTGGATGCGCTTCCAGTTGAGATCATGAAGCTTAAAAAGCTACGCCATATTCTAGCCTATTATTATGACTCGACTCTTGAAGGGAGATTCTTAATTGTTAGAGGAGTACACATAGGAGAGGAGATTGGCAGTATGCTAGACTTGCAGGTTAGCTTACGGGAGGCAACAATGGAGGGGCCTAATTGAAGAGCCGAAAGCTGGCGCGCTTGAGAAGATCAAGTACTGTGAACCTATGGAAGAAGACGGCCAAGTATGTGTGCCTCCATTCCAACATGGCACTTGAATCATTAGTCATAGCTCAAAGGATGATGGTATTCTCAATCCTACAAACTATATCAGATCCACCCAAATATCTTAGGAAATCTTATCCGAAAGGAGGCGCTGTGCCCCTGGACCGGCTTCCCGCGACTTCAAAAATCTGTACTCAGGTAGTCTTAGCAAATTCCGTGTTGCTTATGATCCGATGGAAGTCCTCCAAGCTCTCCTAATCTATCGGGGCTTGTTCTCCGCAATGCATATGGTGGTGAATGCTTTTGTTTTACGTAATTAGGTTTCAAAGTAATTGAAAATATTATGTCTCTATGGGGCATGAAGGACCGAAACTCCTCGAATCTACATGAAGGAGCACCGCCGCTTCTCAACGTCTGAAATTCAACCTAGCCCATAAATGGAGGTGCTTCTCGGGATCTACTCAAGCCAAACCCCGACACAAGGATTGATTTTTTTGGCATGCCAAGAGAATTTGCATGCAGTATGCTACCACAGCATGGCCAAAACTATCATATAGTTGAACATGTCCCCAATGTCTTTTTCCATGGGACCGATGCTGATGGTGAAACGGTCCTGCGCCTAAGATGACCACCAAAAATTCTGTAAGTTGAGTTGTTGTCGTTTTTTTCTTTTTAAGTTGAATATTTATTCGACTTCAATCTTTATATATATAAGCTTGAGTTCAAGACTGATATGATTGATGGCCTTTGAGTTACTATGGGATCTATGACTACTATACAATGATTTTTATAACCGCAATGACTTTATCAAGTTCAAGACGCTATCTTTTAAATGGACATCTTATCAAGTCAAATGACCTTTTAATAAGTCATCTTACACCAAAAATCATTATAACTTTTTATTTTCTTGAAGACATGCACGTTGGTGTTATCGTATCCTCGACTCTCTAGCAAGCTTTTGTTAAAAAGGAATCATGCTCATTTATCTTTGTTTTTATCGACTCATCATTTTTCTATATCGACTTATTTCCATTTTGTTCGTTGAAGAAAAAAGTACCTGTGATATTTTTCTATTTAATTCTGCGTATTTTTGTTTTAATGTATGATGAAGGAATATTTATTCTTCATTGTTTTATTTCAACTTGGATACCTTGCTTATGATAGATTTATGAAGAAATCTTATACGCATCTATGAAGAAAACTATCAACATTAAAGAGTCTTTAGCCACCATCTTCCACACCCATAGATATATTCATATCACCCGGAGTTCTTCAACGACCTAATCTGCTGTGACAAAGGATATCACTTTAGCTATTTCAGACTCTTTCAAATTTTTAGAATATATCTGATTCTGATAGAATTTCTTTCTTCTGTATTATTTAATTTGTTTGGCTTTATGTGCATGCTAGCTATTTCTTATATGCATAGGAGTCTTCCAAATATCCATAATCTACAGGAGTCAGGTTCTGTTTGTTATCTTCTCAACAATATGATGCATGTATTAGCTTAGTGAAAACGCACTACAAGAAATTTAAGATACAATAGCGCAATTTTAGCAGGCCAAAATTCCCGGCTAAAAATACATATATAGATGTGTTGAACTAAATCACGAGGTGATAAGAATTTGTTACCAACCTTTAGCTGGGGAATTTAATTACGCTTTACTATACAAAAGCCTATAGTTGGAAAAAAAAATTAGAACCACAGCTATATTGTGAATCAATAGGTGCTAATTTGTTTTGATCGCGGCTATATGTCATTGATATAACCCTTCGAGATCCCTCCCGTTCTCTCCCCTTATTGCACCTCTCTCCCTTTCCGGTTCATTTCTCTCTCTTTAGAAACTCAAGATAGTCTGAACCACTTTGACCATAAAAAACCTCTGATTGGTATCTCCTCCCGAACTCAACCCCTAACCCTAACTTGATCCCCAATGGATTTCTCGAGAGGCATCAAGATTTCCTTCGGCCTCCCAAATTCTCCCCCACCACGTCGTTTCCTCTCTCCTATCTTCTTTTCGCCATCGGTTGTGCTGTTTTTCTCAAAGCCGAAGCGATTGTGATTAACAATTTGAGTTGAGTTTTGGCAAACGAGGAGGAACTAGTGCCATGGATCAACCACTCTTGCCTTAGCTTTCTTTCCTTGGCACAATGAGGCTCGGGCCGTAAATCAAGGTCTTGGATTCGTACAATGTTCCCTCCTCCGCCACTACCAACAAGAATCGTATTCTCCCATAAATTCTCGTCCAGTGGGTTTCAAGATGAAAGAACTGAGGGTTTTTTTTATCAGCCACAGGGAATTAGAGATGAATTTGAGGCCATATTTTCGAAAATTCATGCCAATAAATCAATCTTTAAGGTAACCTTCGCTTACGTACCGGATGGAATTGATATAATATAGCCTTTAACTCTATAATTTTGGATTATGTTTGTCATTGTCCAATGTTATAGTCATAAGCCCTTTCCTCTCTTCTTTACTTATGGAAAGTTTGAATCTTTGCTTCTACCATAGCTTTGATTAGCCTTATGGCTTTTTATAGAACCCCAAATTTTTGATAGGCACTCTGCCTGGGACAATTTACAAATGATTGGTAAGATTGTCAATACCATTCTCACAATGTTTATGGTGGTTCTCCTTGTATGGTGGTGGAGTCTAGTCATACTTTGATCAGGTTTCATTTTGTGGAAAAGATTTCTATTCCTTCTCATCTTTGATTAGTATAACTATATGTTCTGTTTTTTTTTTCTTTTTGAATATCGATAAGTTATTCTTGGAAGATCTTAGCCTAACGTTTGCATAAGTTTTCCTGTGTGTCAGAGCATTAGACCTTTTACTAGTCCTTGAGTTTTTCACATGAGCTTAGACCTTCTTTTCCTTTTTTCTTACTCTGTGATTTTTCTACGTTTGGTTCAACAAAGATCTTATGTTGTAGTCAATTTCCATGATAATGGCAATTCTAAAAAGTAATTTGGTTATGTTTTTGATATTTATTGTTCCTTTTTAAATGATACTATATTCAATTTCAATTCTAGGTACCAGCATTTTCTATCTTTTCTAGATTTGGTCAAGTGTAGCATGAAGCAAAGTAGAAAAAAATGGTTGGTTTTTTTTTATTCATTACACGTCTTTTGGGGAAAAGAGGGTTCTTCATGCATCCTCTTTGGTTTTTATTCCTTTTACTTTTTCTCTATTTTGTTTTGTCTAGAATAAGTGTAGCATGTAGCATGATGCATTATTCTACCTTTTTCTGGCAAAATAAATGCATGCATTCAATCTAAGTAATTTTGAGGATTTGGGAAGACAATGAACCTAGGAGTTAAGATACAACTTAAGAACATGTTCGATCGGTTCCTTTTTTTATTTTGGAAAGCACGGAAAACAAATACTTAATTCAAAAAACAAGAATAATTTTCAAAAAACACTAAAATGGTGTTTGTACAACGATTTTTTACTCACCAACTCAATCTCTCCACTCTTTTTACTCCTTTTGTTTCTTTCCCTTCACACGTTTAAGACAAAGCAGATAATCATTGTAAACCATGAAGCCTTTCGCATAATTCAGCCCCTTTCGTTTTGTGACTCTTTTTATCCTTATATACATATATGCACATTTTTTAAGGGTATATAAGATTTCGAGGGCATCCGCATTAATCATGCATGGAGGTGGGAATAGTGGAAGTACCTTTAATTAAAAAGATTGTCATGTTTCATCCTTCAATGGATGGTATCTATAATTTAAAATGTCATAGAATAACTCGTATATAGCCTGGATTGTTGGATGCCTAGCACTAACTATTGATCTATCAACTCCTCTAGTCTAGTCCACCGCCAAACTTACCATCTAGAACTTTATAATTTTTAGGGATCAAGGAATGTATGACGCCTTCATGTGAATAGTCCAAATTTAGGAGTAATTAGAATTGAAATGTTAGAATGTTAGTTGATGCCCCGGTTCAGGCATTGGAACTGTGGTACAATATTAGCATGTGGCAATCGTATCAAGAAAGATAAAGAAAAGACTTAAAATGCGGTGGAAGTGCATCCTTCTTATAGATCGCTTTCCTCCTCTTCTTCTTTAAATAATATGTAGCTCCTTTTTAAATATTTTAACATGACTGTGAAGTGCATTTTTCTGTGTTTATGACGCTAATATGCAACTGAGGAGCCGGTGACGTAAACTATCTCAAATGACACCACACTCGACCTCCGAGTCTCCGAGGTTTGCAGCTGTCAAGTGTCAGTACTCTTCATACACTTCCCCATCAAACATTTCTGTGTTTGTTTTTCATACTACAACCTCTTAATTACTTTTCCTTCGTAAGGTATGTGAGTTAGAATGTTCTCGTTTGTTCAATGTTAAAGCCTAGGTGGTTGAGTGGATTTTCATGGCTATCTTAAGATTGTTACAATTCTATCTTTGATTTCCTTACTTAAACTTATAGGTTATGTCTATAATAGTCCCGTTTACTGTCCTATTTAAGTTGCTCATATTTTTAAGGCTGTGGAAAGGATATATTATTAATGAGTTGACCATTCACCCAAAATCAATTATCTTCATACTTAACATGGATGCAAAGGGTATAGCCCATTGAATAGAATTTTTAGGTCTTTTCTTCGAATGTTGAATAGACTTACCCCCGTGGATTATTTTTCAACATATGAATATGAAAAAAAGGAAACACTATTAGTATCAAAATTCAATCCCACTTTTACAAAGATTTGATATCTCTCAACTATATTGTGTCAGGTTTGTTTCATTTTTGATCTATTAATTTTTCAATTTTATTTTTAATTACAAAACTAAACAAGCCCTAAGGTTACCCCTATTGTTTTCAATTGCTCTTTCTCTAAGAACCATGTTTTTACTCTTCATTTAAGCCTATTCACAGGACTTCAACTCAATTACAAACTCGGTTCCTTCCCTATTTCTCAATACTCTCCTAGCTCAGATAGAAGAAATGGCTCAGATTAGAAATAAAATCAAATCCCAATTTTAAACTCTCATTCAATTTTTTTTTCCTTCCTCATTTCTCAAAACTCTCACAACTTCTAGATTAAAGAAAGAGCTCAAATCGAATTAAAATCAAATCCCACTTTCAAGTTCTCATTCATTTTTTCTTCTTTAAAAACTTAGTTCGATAGTTACAAATCGCATATTATTCAAATGTAAAAACTAAACTTTGTTTTCTTGAATGAAAGCATATCACACTTACTAAATGGGTAGATTTTGAAGAAATCAGTGAAAGCCCTGTAAATTACTTGAAACTTTATAAAAGTGGATAAAAGAGAAGGGTATATAGATTTAAGAAGATATAAATGAAATGAAATAACCTAAATCGTCAAGAGGTAACATCTCTCTCCCAAAATGCTAACTCAAACCACCAAGAAGAAGGTGAAAGAAAAATGAGAAACAAAATAATGAGCTCATTTCCGCAGCCAGCTTCTATAGTAGAAGAGTTCCATATTTATCAAGACTATGACTTCTTATACAACACTGGTCGGGGGTCAAGTTCTCACCGTGCACCAACAACACTTATAATACAACTAGCTAAGCTTTACAATAGTGAAAAGTGAAAACAAAAAGAACAAAATTAATAAACTTATGGGTGTCATGATGTCCATCTACTATATAATATATATATATATATATATATATATATATATATATATATATATATATATATATATATATATATATATACGATGTCAGTACTTCAAAAAGGAACAAAGTGATCCTCTCATCTACCTATCATTTCCTCGGTTAAATGATTCCAAGTACATGCCTTGGATTATATCCTCAGAGTAAAGATGGGAGAGTTCAAAAGAGAAATTCTGAGTGCTAGCACATAATGCCAACTCGAGGAAATCACATCCATCATCCTTTACACCTTATTTTGGGTAGTAGAAGTCTCACTTTGTAGTGTTAAAGTAAGTTGTTATCCACAATATCACACCATTGGAATCGGGATGTTGTTATTGTTACTATTATGTCGCATTTGCTTTGGAGGACCTTACTCGTTGTTATTCTTTGGCCGTGTATTAGCCATCTTGTTACCAAGTACGCCTGCCTACCCTTTCATCCACCTTGGTCACTTCATATGCCTTCTATCGCTCACAGGTTTCTAATAATCCAAAATCAAAATAAACCTTAACTTCTACCATTTTGTATCAGCTCATTTCTTGGAGTTTATTGTGATGGTAATGATGATGTTGATGATGGTGATGATAGAGATGATGATAAAGATAATGGTTTTGTTCTTGGATTCTATTCTCAAAGCACTCATTCGAATTGTTTGATTTTGGTTTGGCTTTGACTAAGTAAGATTGAATAAATGGTATGGGTTTTTGTTTTATTCATGGAATCTCGGGGTTTCTTTTCACCTTTCAGGTTTTTCAATGGAAAGCAAACTATTTTTTTTTTCTTTATTTGTTAAGATGTACTTTAGGTCTTCCTTTGTATTTATTTATTTTTCCCTATATTCTATTTTGCAAACTGAATTGTACTTTCCAGGAAGATGAGAGCTTGAGGAGGTGGAAGGAGAAGCTTTTAGGGTGCCTTGAGGAAGATTTGAATGGTTTGTCAAGTCTCAACCCAGCTCTCACCGTATTTCCCTTCGTAATTTCCCAATGATTCCATTTCATGAAGTTGTTTTTCCTTTTTCAGAGGGGCCAAATGGATCCTCGAAGTGAGATTCCACTCCATAGCAAGCACTTTAGATTACTCACATTATGCAAGCAATTCTTGGAGTCCTAAAACTATGGTCATTGAAGTGAGTCAGAGCTTCACCAAGTCCAACTTGTAATCAACTTTGTAGACTACTTCCAAGGAAATCACCCAATATCAGTAAGTATGAAACAATAAAATCATAACACAAATTAGGAAATGGGATCTAACTTATCTCTGCTCATGGGCAAGAGAAAATAAAGCCTTAGTAAAGGAGTTGAGCAAGCCAATGTAGGGAGCCGAGGAATGAATCACCCATGTCTGCAGGAATGAATCATCATTTCATTTGTCTACTCCAATGCTGTCGCTACCTCATCCTCTTCCTCTTTCTTTCATCATCCATGTGTCAATCTCTCCATCTATTTAAATAATGATTATTAGCCAACAAGAAACAAAACTCATGTTCTCTTTTTTTGATCTCCATCTCAAGTTGTTGGGATCTCACAGTAACAAAGAGACTCCTCAATTCTCTCCTCCGCAAATTATTCCGAGGCTGGCCGATCTAGATGTTCTACCTCTACAAATCTTCTTGTTGTTTGTTGGTTTTGGAAGTGAGTATGCTTAGTCTTGTTGGTTACACTTTGTGGGTTTTGGGTGGGCCGAATCGTAGCCCACATTAATGGAGAGAGATTGTGCTCACCTCTTCATTAATGGTGGATTTGGGACAAGTTTAAATGTGTGCAACTTTAAACCCCGCTGAAGCAAGCATTTGTTTTAGTGTGATTTTTCAAAATTTTAACATAGGTGACTTGAACTCAGACCAAGTTACAATTGAATCTCAAAGTTTATACTGCAGTGTGACTTGAACTCTTGATAAGAGCAGATTTTTTGGTAAATTCTAAAGATTTAAAAAATATTCTGCAGCCTTCTTGTCCAACGCAAAGCATTCATTTCATTGTCCAACACAAAGCATTCATTTAATTGAAACTAGATGTGTGCACTACTATTGCATCTAGAACATCCCTATCGCCGCGGTCAGAACTAAACTGCGGCTACAACACCTCCTATGGTTGCGCCGTATCAAAACCTCGGCTATAAATACCTAGAATATCCCTTTGCACGCTGTGGCCCGAACAAACCGCGCCACAAACACCTAGAACATCCCTATGGCCGCGCCAAAACAAATTCGCGCTACAAGCCGAGCTTATAAAGAGTCGGGTCGCTTTATCGTGGATTTTGTGATTTTGTTATGATTTCTGAATGTAATGCTTGTACCTGATCTCAGATTGGAGACTTGCTATCAGATTGCTTTGGCCATCAAGGATGAGGTTGAGGATCTACTGTGTCCCATACAGTGCTGCTAGCCTGCTACAGTATTGTTTATTAGTGTTATATATATATAAACAAGATATTCAACTTCCAGGATTTATACATCTCAATGGTTAGGATGAAGAGACTATTGATTACATTTTACTTTTTTGTACAAAGGCTAGGGATTTTTGAGCCCTATTTTTTGCTCTCTTTGGTATCACTTGGGTTCTTCCTTGTCTAGTTAGAGAGACGTTACTTGGTTGGCAGGGCTCCTTTGCAGGGAAAAATTTCAAGAAGATATGGAGGACAGCACCCATTTGCCTTTTCTGGACAGTTTGGAGGGAGAGAAATAGAGTAGTTTTTGATAATGAGGTGTCCTTAGCCCAAAAGATGAAAAATTCATTCATCTTATCTCTTTGGGTCTGGGCTAAAATTTATTCAGAGTTTGAGTCTCTTGATGGATCTGATTTTTTGTTTTCTTTGGGCTCTAGATAGGGGTTGGCAAGATGTGTCTTTTCTCCTTTTTGTATTGGCTTTTGGAGCCTATAGTATACCTCCTGTCTATCTTGGGTTCTCCCTTATTCTATTAATATATTTTTCTGGTTTGCCTATAAAAAAAGGTACACCTCAACGGTTAGGATTTTCACCTAATCATTATACTGAGTTTCTGTTTCTGCTGCCTACTTCATCTCAACCGAAAAGTGGTGTGTCAGTTTGCTTATTATCATTTTCTCGCTCTCTCTCTCTCTTTCTGTTCTTCCCTGCCCCCTGTTTCTCACTTACTAGGACGTGAGGGAACAACTTTGTTGTCTTCTGGGCAAATTTGAGTGGTTTTAATATTCTGATTCCAGTGTTCTTTAACTTTTAGTATTATTCTGCTTGAAAATTGTAATTGACATAAAGTTGGCAATTGTCTAATCATTTGGCCAGTTCTGCTCTCACATCAGTTATCTACTATCTTATGTCTCCAAACAATTCTTGGTCTAGGTTTGAGTATTGAACAGCTGGAGAGGCTTGCTATTCTGGGAACCCAGGCTCAAAAGACAGCTCGCAGAGATATTGCACATATTGTGAGTAGCACCTAAAAACAAGCTTTCATGTTCATGTAGTCCATGCCAAGATTATATTTTTGTTCACTTCCTGTTTTTTTCCTGTGCATTTCCTGTTTTGTTCCTTGCTTTAGATGTTTACATTAAGTTAATAGATCTGTGAAATGTTTACATTTCCTGTTTTCCTGTGCAGAGATATTGCACATATTTTTGCTTTGCCGCTTAGGAAGTCTGAGCAAGCTTCCTATTTGGAATGGGCTGTTCACTCCTTCAGGATCACTAACTGCAGTGTTGAAGACACTACCCAGGTTCTTCGTCTTTTCATTTCCGGGAAATTTATTGGTCATTTGAATTGGTTTGGAAAATATTCATACCTTCAAATAGTTCCACATTTTAAGAAAAATGGCAAATCAAGATCCAATATGGGCAACTATCAAGAAATGTATGCAAAATGAAATAAAACAGTGAGAATTCTAAACATTGCATTAATATTGTTTCCAACAAATTCATACTCATGTGCTACTCCAACCGAACAAGAATACCACTGATCATAAAATATGGATGCTGACGATCAATGAGAACTCCAAATCAGATGAGAAGCTCCTAGTCTTCCGCGAGGAAGAAGTATGGAGCTGGTATTGGTCCTGGTGTATACGACATCCACTCCCCAGGATACCATCCACAGAAGAAACTGACTGAACTCACAGATGTTTTTCTTGCAGTCCTGAGACCGACATCCTTTGGGTGAACCCGGATTGTGGCCTCAAGACGTGTAAGTACATAGAGGTGAAGCCTGCTCTCAGCAACATGGTTGCTGCCGCGAAGCTCCTCCGCACCCATGGCCAGTGCTGCGTGAGTTGTTTGCTTTCATGAAGTGATTTTCCCTTGAAAGTTCTCAAATAATCCATTCGCTACAAATGAGGATACACAAATACTAGTAGATGAAGTTCTTATATACTACATTTCAATGTTGTATTATTGTTTGTTTAAAGGCCTTCCCTTTGTTGTTGTAAAGGGGCATGATAATTGAAGATTGTCATTGTTGTCATCTTCCTTGTTGCAAATCAACCAATTTATGGGCTTTTCTTGAATGAGTTAACTTTAGATAGTCTTCTCGTCCTTCTCATGATAACTCTTTGATTTCCTAGCAAGATTCATATTGGTCATCTCTTGCATCTCTGAATTTACAAGATTTTTTTTTTCAATCTAAAATATCAATTTGATTGTTTCTTCAAATAAATTTCAATAAGAATTGTTGGAACTTAGAAGGGTAAGAATAATTGCTCATAGTTTTCATTAATTGTGAGTGTAATTATTATAATTAAATATCAACATTGCTACTTAACATAAAGCACTTTTTAAAATAAGAAAAAAAAGAATGAAACAAAAGGAGGGCAATAAAGAAGGAAAAACCAAGAATATATGGATAATTGCCTAATTTTTTGTCCCTCCCACTTCATAGTTTTTGTTGTAAAATGATTGCAATTAAATCATTGCAACCAAAATTGAAGTGAAAATTAATCACTTTGAATGAGAAATATCAAGAGAAACAAAGAGAAAAATATCAATAAAATCATAACTGGTAATTACTAGTATTTATCATATTCTCAAACATTTATAAAACAAAATAATAACCAAAAATAAATAAACATCATTTTATCATTACCTGTACCCCAAAGCTTTTTGAAAATTAAAAATACACTACTGACTACATCAATTTAACAGCAAATCAAAATTAATATAATTTTTCATCAATATAATTTTTTATTCTATTTTTTAATTATATATCAGATTTTTTTATATATTTTAATGTTTTGTAGTGTTTTACATAACTCTTAAAGTCATTTTTTACTTTTTCATATTTTTCAAAAATTCATCTATTTTATATAATTTTTCAGAATTTATTTGCTAATTTTTCCTATTTTTTTATATAATTTTTTAAAAAATTTACCTATTTTACATAATTTACTTATGTTGGTTATATCACAATATTTTCAAACATTTTGTTATTTTGAATGAAATCACAGAATTTTAAAAATAATTTTGCTCCAAACTTTACTAACTCACAAAGAAGATGATATGTATCATTATGTGATGGGGCTTAAGACCGAGACGACTTGGGGTCAAGAACTGGTAGAGCAGACATTATCAGTCTACCTTGCTCAAAACTCAGAAGAAGTAAGAAAAGGGGAAGGAAGAGATGGCAGAGATCGCCGTTGCAGTGGTCATCGATAGGTTACCTCTTGCTCACCAAGGTCAGATTATTGACAGCCCACACCCCAGCGGAAGATATCAAAAGACAGCCCTATTCATCCAAGCTCTAAAGGATGCAGATAAGGCCGAGAAAGATGACACCATCAGCCATGGCCTTAAAGCTTGGGTCCAAGAGCTACGGGAGGGACTGCCATTCAGGGCAAGATCTGGTCATGAATACACATACTACTTCGCAAATCGCCTCGTCGAGTAATACATTGATTTCCCTCTAAAGTTTCTTGTCTGATCGCGAAACCAAACCACGCCAGCGAGATAGCCCAGGGCTAAGATCCGCTCAAAGTGGGTAAACTGAAGGAAATAAAAAGTTCACACTGTGCGGGTTTAATAATTCAGTTGAGCAGTAATCAGGTGGCAGCAGTGACACAATTAATGTTCAATGGCGTGATCCAAGAGTGTTTCCTTCAGCTGGTAGCTGAAATTGTGGGTATTGAATCTCCTAAGGGTGAATTGATAAATCAATGGTAGGAGATGGCAGAACTAATCCGTGATTTCGGTTGTAATGGCGCCTGGCAAGACGACTCTTGCCAAGAAGCAATATAGACAACAAAGGTCGTGAACGCTTTGTTTGCCGTGCTTGATCACTGTGTCTCAGCTACGGTAAGATGGAAATGGTACTTCAGAACCTGATCAAGAAATTCTATAAAACAATGAAGGAGCCAATTCCTGAGGGCATGGATACAATGGACGACATAGATCTTAGTGGTCTACTGAAGAAGTATTTGGAGGATAAAAGGTACGCCATTGTTTTTGATGATGTCTGGGGGTTAGAGTTTTGGGGATTTATTAAATACGTTTTACCCGAAAACAGAAGAGGCAGCAGGGTCGTGTTTACAACTAGAAACGTTGAAGTAGGTTGTGCTATTAGAGAATCTCGATTTCATCATGTTCACAATCTTCAACCTCTACCCTTTGAATGTTCAAAAATTTCTGTAAGAAGGCATTTTGCATTCCCGAGTCTCCAGAATTAAAGTGAAAATTTCCATTGATATTGTTGGGTGACGCAGGGTTGCCGCTTGCAATTGTGGCAATTGGTGGTGCTTTATCGACAAACAGAACAATGAGTCAGAATGGCAGAAATTCTAATGAGTCTTGGCTCCCAGTTAAACCAACCCCCATCTTGAAAGTACTCACTAAGATCTCTCTCCTCAGTTACAATGACTTGCCTCACTTCCTCGCCTTGCTTTTGTACTGTACGTTTCCGAGGACTATCTTCGAACACTGTGCAAAACTCATCCGCCTGTGGTAGCTGAGATTTGCAATGGAAAAAGGGATGTCATTAACAGAGGGCTGAAGAATATTTGAATGAGCTGATTCAACGTTTCTAGTTCACTATCGAGGAGGATGATAGAAGAATGAAGACAAAAGTCCATGACTTGATGCGTGAGATTGACCCTCAAAGGCTGAGGAGTTGAGCTTTTGTCATGTTTCGGGGGACGTAAGACTCGAGTCATAATGGAAAATTTGACGCACCGCCTCAAAAGGAACAACAATATCAGAGACTGATGGAAGAAACGCACGTGATCCGCCACTTTTGCTTTTTGACAACGATGCAAAGGCTCCATGCTCCTAACCTGCATATCCTTACCAAACTAAGCTTCAGCATTGATTTTGAAGATGCTCCACTCGGATAACGCTCCAAAAGATCGGGGAAATCTATTCCACTGAGGTACTTAAGTTCCAGGGAACAAAACAAGATGCTTCCAAAGTCCAGTGGTAAGCTACAAAACCTACTAAACTTTCTTGACCAAGCATTCCCTATGGATGCGTCTAAACAGATCATTGTCTAAAAAGCCGCTCGCCTATCTAGCCTATCTTTATCAACCCGATCTTGAAGTCGTTATGTGGAGGCTATTGGCGTATGCTAGAGAGGCACACATAGAGAGGGTATCATGCATGCTGGACTCATGTCGTGAAACATGGAGGCAAATAATGAGGCCTAATTGAAGAGCTGGGAAAGCTAAGGCGCTTGAGAAGATCAACATCAGGAACCTTATGGAAGAAGACGCATATGTGTCTCCTACTTCAACACATGAAGTAATCTTTGAATCATTAATCATAATTTCAAAGGATGGCGGTATTCTCAACTTACAACTATGTCAAATCCGCCTGCATATCTTAGAAATCTTTGCCCCGCAAAGGAGGATTAAGGTGCTCTCTAATCGTCAGACCGCAAATCTAGTTCGTAGAAGTTTTAAGAATTCCTGCAGTAAGCAAGTTTACGACCGATGGAAGTCCCTCAAGCCTCCTAATCTATCTGGATCTCGTCTCATCAATGGCTATGGTGGTGAATGCTTTTGTTTGATGCACTAGGTTTCAAAACTGGGTAATATTACGCCTTTGTAACATGAAGGGATCAAAACTCGAAAATACATGAAGGAGCATTGCCTCGTTCTTGAACGCTTGAAATTCAAACCCAACCCACAAATGGAGGTGCCTTCGGGATTCGCTCGTCAAAAACCCGATTGGGTGATTGGATTTTTGGCATGCCAAGAGAATACGCATGCAGTATGCGACCACAGGATGGCCAAAACTATCACATAGTTGAACATGTCCCTAATATCTTTTTCCACGAGTTCCATGCTGATGGTCATACGATCTTGAGCCTAAGATGACCACCAAAATTCAAGAAAGTTATGTCGTTGTCGTTTTCTTTTGTTAATGATTGTTCACTTAATCTAAGATATCAAATATTCCAGACTGACAGATTTGACTGTCTTGAGCAATATGTGACCACGATCACATATAATGGATTTTATAACTTTTAAATGTCTCACTGTCAAGATTCTCAATCTTAAATATTATCTTATCAAGTCAAACATCCTTCCAAAATTCTAAGATACGTAACGCTGGAAATAATGCATCCCTGATCTCAGCAAGTCATTAAAGAAACATGATCATTGTATTTGGTTCTCTTGATCTAAATTTCCACTTTTACATATATTTCATTTGTCGCCAAGAAAAAGATCCTGATACTCTTTCTTCCATTATTTGCAGATTTTTGCTGCATGTAAGATGAAGAAATGTTTTCATCTTCGCTGTTTCCAGATTAACTTTTGATTCAATATAACTGATAGATTTGTTAGAAATTTTACATCAATAAAAAATCACCACATTCAAGAGTCTCACACTATTCTCAATAATCTATAGATATTCACACATTTGTTCTTCAATTACCCATAATTTATTGTGAGTTAAAGATATCACTTCCTTTAGTTTTTAAAATGTGATTCCTTTTCAAATTTTTTTAATATATCAATTGATAGAATTTGTTTATTCTCAGATATTAATTTTATCTGTTTTTTATGTGCATGTTAGTTATTTCTTATATGTATAAGAGCCTTCCAAATATCCCTTTCATAGAGTCAAGTTCTGTTTCATATCTTCTCAACAATACGCACGCATGTATTATCTGAAGGAACACACTACAAGAAATTTAAGATATAGTAGCAATTTTTATGGTGGATCAAAATTCGTGGTTAAAATACATATAGAGATGTTGAACTAAATCACGTGGTGATAAGAGAATTTCTACCAACCTTTAGCTGGGAATTTAATTGCGCTGCTAATAGACAAAACAAACATAGTTGGAAAAAATTAGAACCACGACTATACACAGGAATCAATAGGCTAAATCAGCTTTGACCGCGACTATATGTCACTATATAACCTCATCCCTCCTGCCTCTCCCATCGCACCTCTCCCTTTCCACTCGGGCCTCTTTAGAAATCTGCTCATAGTCTTGAACCACTTCGACCACATAAAAAAACCTCTTTGATCGATATCTCCTCCTGAACCTCAACCCTAACCCTAACTTGATCCCCAATGGAGCTCGAGTGGTCAAGATTCGCCTCCCAAATTCCTCCCTCACCATGTCGTTTCCGCTCTCCTCTCCTCGTTTCACCGCCCGTTGTGCCGTTTCTCTCAAAGCTGAAGCGATTGTGATTAACAATTTGAGCCGAGTTATGACAAATGAGGAGGAACTAGTGCCATGGATCGGCCACTCTTGCCTTAGCTTTCTCAAACCCCTTAGGGTCTACAATATTCAAAATTAACAATTTACAAAATGTTACCTCTGCTTCTAGAGACAAAAGATACTCTCTGCAGTATTTGATATTGATTATTGTCCTTTTTATCAATAATATTTTTTCTTAAAAGTTCCTATTCCTAATATCCTGAATCAATTTTTGCTTTTAAAAGAATATTTTAAATCCTTTTTTAAATATGCATAATTTATTTATAAAAAATGAACATTTATAAATTATTTAAAGATTATTTCAGGTTTTTAAACAAATATATATAAAGTATTATTAGTGCCTTACATTTATTGTATTATTAGTGATGTAATGATGTAATTGTGTTTATTTAGGCACTTAGGCTCATGTAGGTTAAATGTATGGGGAATTCATAGACCTATGTATAGGAAAATGTCTCTAGTGAAGCTACACCTCTGTAAATGCTAAATGCTAGTTACATCGTGGATCAAAGTTTATAAATGCAAAGATTATTTATAAAATAAAAAGGAGAATTATGTTTTTATCAAAAGTGATTTAATTTAACAAAGTGGTGGCCAAAACACTAGAAATAAGATGTTATTCATTATGAGGATTTAATCCCATAATGGTGTGCATAAACAGTAACTTCCCAATATTACCCCCCACCAACCCACTCACCCGTCCCCAAACCCTCCTCCCCAATCTATGCACAAACAGCTTGTGTGTGTTTTTTATAAAAATTTATGTTTAATACTCTATAAAATTTTAAAAATATAAATTCAAATTTAAAAATTATAAGAATAAAAATATTATAAATATAAAAGAAAATAAATTATATGTAGATGAATGTATTTTTATATTAATAATTAATCTATTTTAAATTATTAAATTATTAAATTATTAAGTTAATACAATTTTGATAAAAACTCAATGGATAAGAGTTACTTTTAAAAAAGAAAATCAAATTATAAAATATTATATCAACTTTTAATATTTATTGAATTATTAGATGATTAATTATTATAAATAAAAATATTTATATTAAAAATTGTATTATATTTATTACATATAATACTAAAATTAGATTTTAATAGAAAATTAAAAGAATTAAGGAAATTAAAATAAATGATTTAAAAAATAGAAAATTAATTTTTTAAAAAATGTTTTGAGGAGTGACAAAGCGGTATAAATAAAAGAATAAAACAAATGAAAGAGAACAGATTTAAATATTTTGAGGTGAGGTGTGATGCCCGAGGGAGTGGGTAAAGAGACGGGCATGGTCTCTATAATAACAGACACAAAATATTAATGATCATTGGTTTTTGGTTTGTTATTTATATAAACCAAGCCCAACCATTAATACACACCCAAATCGGCCAATCATATTAGTTTTTCAAGAACTATAATTAAAAATACTGCAATTTGCAATCATATATTAAAGTTCAAATTATAATAATTATAACACAATAAAATGTAAAAAAAAAAGATTTACCCATTTGCAATCCATAACACTTTAAAATTTATAATACATCCATAAATAATATATGACACGCATAAGATTAGATAATTTAATCATAGTTTTTTTAATCAACCACATGTTTTAACAACTTCAATAGAAAAAGAAACTAATCCAAAGAAATCACAACTTATATACTTTGTTTTGGAAGAAAATACATGCCCTAATCCCGGGTGTCTCATGACCACTGGTCACCCGGGCTGGAAATCTACTTGTCTCAAGTCATAAGAATTCCATACGCGAAGAAAACATATCGTTGGGCCCATACATTATACTCACAAAAATATATTTGATACAAAGAATTTAATTACAATTATTATCATAATTTATCAAAACTCGGGTCTTGTCTAATTTTACAAAATACGAATAAGGGCGGCTTTTGGCCATTCGCCTCTACGGTCTCAATGTCCCATCCGGTGCACTTCGCACTTAAATAAATATTTCTTTGACAGCGAGCAACGCCCAAGAAATGACACTTTTCCTACACGGGGCATTCCCCACTTAAATACTCATGCAATGACACACCAAACATTCAACACATGCTAATATATCAATCATGCTTATATTAACAAAATTCATATACTAATCCACATGTCATTTATTCATAGCAATAACATAAGATTACCATGAAGTTAACATACAATCCGATACCATCTTAACTATCCACAAAATCACAACGCGATGTTATTCACCATGAAATAACTAAACATCACACAAGCCAAACAACAAACTGGTGGACTGTCCAAAACCACTTTAGTGATTTTCTTCACTTGGCCCAAATCTTTGGAACCAAACCATCACCAACCGTGCCTAACAAATCCTCATCCATTAAAACGACTTCTACTAAAGAGTTAGAAACAAAGTAGAGAAACCCACATTTTAGTTATTTCAAACCCAAAATCAGTACCTGCCGTAGCTCCTCGCTTAAGATATAACTCGCTTCTTGCCTCGCCGAATCGACAAACTGACGCAAAGGAATTCCTATAAAAGGAGCTTTCAAAATCCCACTCTGCTCTTCCTATCCATGGTTTATGTTCCCCACCTAGAACCCAGGTTATTTTAACACAGAGAATGGTCTTTACATGCCTCACTCATCCATTTGTTTCGATTACCTCATACCCTCTTATCCATCTAACTTGGGATTTTCATCCACTCACAGCGCCATTATTTCACAATTAAGGCCCCACTGAGCCTGTTTGACCCATTTTGAGCCTGTGACACGTATGCCTCTTGAGCCCACTCATAAAGGCCAAGTGTCCCGCAGACTCCTTAGCCACTAAAACGTGCACCAAACGTCTCGAAATTGACATCGTAGTTGGGGATTTCATGGTATTTATTCCAACAAAGGAAGTCCGCTTCACATCCGAGATCGAAAAATTCCAAATTTTGACCGAAATTACCATTTTGCCATTTTTCAGAAAATTATATTTTCTCATGATTTCATAAATGGCAAAAAAACTTGGTTTGGAGGAAAATACTAAAAATGGCAGATATAAATAGGAAAGTCACAACTTACACAAGTAGTGGAACCTATTTTATATTTGTGCTATTTATTTATTGGTTGGTTAACCAAAACCACAATTTTTGTATTTTGTAAACTGAAATCTAAACCGAAATCGAGATTTATGCAAAACCAAAACCAAAACCAAAACCAAATCGCTCAATTCGATTAACCTATTTTTCGGTTTGGCTTTTCGATAAGTTCAATTTCTAAGATTTTTTTACCCACCCATAAGAGTGGGTGGGTTGCTGGGGGTAATATTGGGAAGCTACTATTTATGAACACCGTTATGGGGATTAAATTCTTATAATGAATAACACGTATTTGTCAAGTTTGGCAACCACAGCTTCTAAATCAAATCTCCGAATAAAACATAATTCACTAAATAAATTTAACAAAAAATGAGTTCTATTACTCTTCTGCCTTTTAGAACATATTTTACCTAATTTTTTATGTTATCTTGCCCTATTAAACAAACATGTTCTATTACTCTACGAGACAATTTATATTCAAATTAAGCATTGACAACTAATTGTCTACAGAATTGTTAAATTGTTGTATGAGGAGATGAAAGGGGATAAAGAAAGAAACTAAAACGGTGTGAAATACTTCACTCTATTAATAGTTCCTTTTTGGAAATTTTTTTTCAGATCTACGGTATCATTTGACAATGATGATTTGTAGTGAAGGATTTCTATAATAAATTTCTTATTTCATAACCTTTCCTCCTTTAATATAAAACTCTAGTAAGACAAAAGAATATAATACTTTTTTAAAACTCTAGTTTCATTTGTTAGTGAAATATGCTCCGTCAAATTTTAGATAAATGAAAATAAGAGTAAATATATCCATGAGTGCAATTTGAATGATGCTTTACTTTTTTTTCTCTATTTCAATAGTGGATCATGTAGATGGAAATACTTTTATGCATAACTTTATTAGATTATCTTATGATCAAATACGTTGGACCTCACTAGTGATAAATGAAAATAAGAGTAAATATATCCATGAGTGCAATTTGAATGATGCTTTACTTTTTTTTCTCTATTTCAATAGTGGATCATGTAGATGGAAATACTTTTATTTATAACTTTATTAGATTATCTTATGATCAAATACGTTGGACCTCACTAGTATAGAAGAAGTTAGGGAAGAAACTTAATTTACCACTTTTAGTTTATATGCCTTATAGGCAAATATTTGGAATAATTTGGTTCGATTATCTTTGGAGGATAGCCATTTTATAATTTATCGAATATGTTGGATCACCAACCTTCATCATATTCACAATATTTTTCATGAATTACATGACATCTTTAAATAATTTGAAAAGTTAACGATAATTGTATTTTGATAGATTTTTGTAATTTGAAAACACAAGGTTTATATGAGTTTTAAAGATAACCATGTTGTAGCAATGTGCCTGATCTACGTCATGGCCGAATGAGATTGAGGATTTGTGGAGGTCAAAAAGTCTCTCAAAAGTTGTTGAATTGTGGTAAAAGCCTTTATGTTACTGAGTATTGGATTCTCAAAACCAAGCCCCTTATAAGGGCTTTTATTTTATTCTTTTTTTTAATTTTCGCTTTTTACCGTTAACATTTTTGTTTCTCTAATAAATCTAATGGATGAAAATAAAATTTTGGCTTGTTTTATATATATTCAAGAATATATATTACAAATAGCTCAAGTAGTTAAGATCTAAAGTTTAACATAGGAAGGGAAGGGGTCAAAGTCCTAATGGAGATAAATTTGTGAGTAATAAACTATTATAATGTATTGTAAAAAGAATAAATATCAAAAAATAAAAGAATTGGTTAAAATAATCTTCTCCCTTGGACCAAGTTTGAATCTCCATGATAACAAACTACTTTAAACCTTGTAATGCCAAATGAATAAAGGTATATATATATATATATATATATATATATTTGGTTGTTCGCTAACAATCGCTATCTTGAATATTAGAGAAGGTGACGCAAAACCACAATGTGACGGCCATTGAAGGCTGAAATTTGGAATAATGGGTAATTAATGTAATATGATAAGATTAAGTGAAATTAAAAACCTACCTTCAAATATTCTTTTAAATTTAATATTATTTAAAAAAGGTTAGCGCTTGAAGAAGAAATCAAAGGTAAGTTAATATTTATTTTTATATTATTTTTCTATATGAATAAAATAAAAGTTTAGTTTCAATTTAGAAAGGTACTTTTTAGTTTTTATTTTACTTTAGATTTATTATCATATATAATGAAACTGTATTATGAAAATAATAAATATCATATATAAAAACATATCATCATAAAACAACAAACACTTTACGTTAAAAGCCACTTATATTACTCGATACTATATTAAATAAAATTTTAATAAAAATATTGAATTAATAATTATACTTCAAAAATATAATTATTAATTATGTAAATTTTCACAAAATAGAAACATGGAAGGTACTTAATGGTATCCAAAGTGGTTCAACATTACCAAGTAATATGTACTATTCTTAATAGTTACCATTAAAATATAAAAATTCTTTCAAAAAACATTAAAATATAAAATAAAAATCTGACATATGGCGGTGGAAATCAAATCCTTTTTTTACCATATTATATTGGAGTCCTGATATTCTTATATTTATGAACTTTAAATAGGTTGTATTATTATCACATTTTGATTCTAATTATGACACTCACATTCATCTCTATTGAGAGAGCTACAAAGATTAAATCTTACTTTCAAATTTAATGAGAATTTTTATGTTATTTCTCAACACTATAAAGTTTTCGTAATTTTTATGTTCTCTTCTTTAATTTCTTTTTTAAATGTGTTATTTCACATCAAAGCTTAGCCATGAGAAGCTTGAATTGCTTATGGGGGTATCCGACCCTGAAAGTACTGCCTTCGATTGTAATGGTCAGGGTCCTTATACTGGTACATCCGATGGTAGAATTTTTAAATGGCAAAATTCAACACATGGATGGAAGGAGTTTGCCATAACTTCGCCATTTAGGTATGAACTATTCTTTTAGTTTTCAATTCAATTTTCTTTGTAATTATATATTTTTTATATTCCATTAAAATGTATGAAAATTGCTTAAAATAATTGATTTTTTTTTTTCATTTTCTTTGACTAGGATTCCTAAATTTTGTGATGGATCAATCAATCCTCATGGCGAACAATATGTGGAAGAATCGTTAGGGTCTTAAATTAATGAGTGAACATGAAGCTTTACATTGCCGACGCTTATTTTGGGTTGATGGTCATGGGACGTGACAAGGAAATTTGCCAAACAATTGGCAATTAGTGCTGAAGGAGTCCCACTTCTACCACTAATGCCTGGGGAGCATCGATCAAAATATTGGAAACAGTATATTTTACTGATGTCAAAGACTATATTCCAAAGATGGTATGTATAATAAATTTACTCATTATTATTAATTTTCTTTATTATACATATACTAATATTCTCATCTCAATATTGATGAACAATGTAATTTTTTCTGTATTATGCTATAGCAATGCAAATTGGGGATAAGACTTGAAATGTTACTAAAATATGATCCAAGGACAAAAGTGACGGTGTTGCTAAGAGGCTTATCGCTTTCTAAATGGGGCTGATTAAACAAAGATAATGATTTTGTTTTTGTTATCGAACCACCGCCGCAAAGTCACAAGATATCGCTTCGAGGTCAAAAATCTCAAACCAAATGGCATCTTTACACAACTTGGTCGATGCCCGATAATATTCAAAGAAACACTCGTGTGGAGTTTTGGGCCACAAATAATTGTGGAATACCGTGTTTCAAAGTCAGTTTCGATAAAACTTAACGAAAGCAAGGAAAGATAGTGAAGAACTTAAACAAGATGTTGGTCCTGGCTAGTGAAGTTCAAGAGAAAAATAATAGTTTATGGTTAGGTTCTTTGATTTATTCGTATGTGTTTCATTGAATTAGAATGCTTTTCAGAACACCTCGTCCCTGTGGCAGAAACAGATGCGTTACGGCTACTCTTACACAGAGGCATCACCAACACATCAGAAGATTTTCGGCATTTAACAGAATTATAAATTTTAACCCCACCTGTACTTAAAACAAGCAGACAATCATTTAAAGAAAAATATACATGACAATTAAGTTAGACAGCCATAAGAGTGACTTCAAAGTTTTGATTTGGCAATATTATTTAAACGTTGGCGACAAATCTCATACCAAGAAAGCTCGGCGCCGAAGTCACCACAGTTTTTTAAATAAGAAACAATATTAACAATCGCCGTAATTTTTCGCGTAAGCTCGAAATTTCTGGGATCTCGGATTTACCTAAACTGACCGCGCCGCGTCGGGTTCCTCGAATCTAAGAACTCCAGAAAGCTCGCTTTAATCTGCATGCCTAATATTTTATCAATTTCTACGATTTAAACTTTTAAAAGTCGAACTCTAAAACCAGGATTTAAAAATCCAAAAACTAAGAATAAGCAAAGTTAATATCCATTTGTGATAAATAAAATCGAAACCTAGGGATAAAATAATTGTTTCTGCAAATAAACTTATCGCAGTTGAGGTTGTTTTAATACGCTGTCCCACTTAAAAAAAAAACTCAAAACTCAAACGAGATGGAGAGGGGACTACCTGACGGCAGAGAGTCCGCATGCAAAGAGAAATCTGATTTTTTTTGCTTTTTATTTTTCAAATCTTCTTTCAGATTTATTTAAAATCAATCATTTGATTTCTCATTTTATTAAACACTGGGAAAGTCATTTACGCGATTTATAGCTACACACAGCACTTAAACACGTGCTTCACCCCAGACCAGGTGAATACGAAAAACCCAAATTCTTAGCTTTTCTCGATCTACGCTATCCCAGCTATCCGCATCCTTTCTGACCAAGAGAAAGCACTTACGCGACGAATACACGCGGGACACCAAAATCTTGGCCACAACCTCGAAGAGCAGAGGAATTTTCCTACTAAGGTTATCGGTTCTAAAGACTATATAATTCGGCCGAATATTCTTAGAGACCATAAATTTAAATTCCAAAATTTTTAGATCAGCCAGCTTCAGAGAATTTTGTGAATTTTGATTATTTTCTGACAAATCCTATCACTCGGACCGTTCTGGACAATGGTTAAAATTATGATTTATTCAAATAAATCGACGTAATTTTCAAAAATGCTTGCTAGACTATACTTGAAGTCCCTTACTTAACCCAAATTATATGCCTCAATCTGGGTGATTTGCGCCACATATTTTCGGGGGTGAATTTTTAATCAGAAGACAAAGCCACAAGTAAATCGGGTTTCTAATAAGGCCGACACATGACGAACACGAAAGGCAGAGGCAAGAGCGGAAAGCCAGAACCGCGCCAAGCTTTTTAAAGCAGTTAAAAGCGAGCTGTTTAAACTCATTTTCCAAATACTTCAAATGTGATATTATTATTATTATAAATCGCTTACACTTGTGATTTTTACTGCCAACGCAAACTATTTTCTAGTTAAAGAACAGCGGAAAAGTTGTGTTGTTCAAGCCAGCTAAACTATTGGTTAAAGACGCTTTTAAATCAGAAACCAATTTTTAACAAAGTTAAAGTTGTATAGTTGTTCATGGTGCTAAACCATTTTTTCGCGAAACAATAGCAGAAGAAATTGCCAAATACTAAACCATTTTTCTAAAGGTGTTGTGCAAATTCAAGCCAAAGCCAGAAACCATTTTACAAAGAAGCAGCAGTTGTGTTGTGTTGTTAGAAAGCCAGGAAAAATGTGCCTTCCCTAGCTTCTAAGCAAGCAAACCGGCTGGGAGAGACTCAGACGCATCACAGCTGTCTCATACATGCATTTTAGTTTTACGCGCCTAAGCAAATCAGACATACACTACGCATTTAAAGCAAACCGCCGCACGTACAAGGGTGCATATAAGGTTACGAGTCTAACTAAATTACGCGACGCAGATCAATTCCACCATATTCACCGGAAAAAGGTGACGCGGACCCAAAGGTCTCCACCGCACGGCCGCCCAAAGCCCCTGCTCACTCAGTGGTACAAGAAACAAAATAAATTTCTCCAAAGGCATTGATGCTTTATAAAGATAATATACGCTGGAAGAATCAACGACGCCCTTGGCCGCCTGTGCTTCCGTGAGTTTTAAAGCAAACGGTCGAGCCAAGCCCCCTGTATTTCAAAAACGACGGCTGTTCAAGCTCCCGTGGATTTTAAAGCAAACGGTTGAGCCTGGGTGCCCCGCTTTATTTTCAAAGACGCTGCCCTGCGCCCCATTTTTACGAAAAAGCTTTCGGTAAACTTTTAAAGAAAAGTGCTCATGAGTTGCTAAATACAAACTTTTCAAGCAGCATAAAGCAAGAAGTGTTAGGTTTCGGTAAGCTTTATAAACTTCTAAGCAAGCAAGAACGAGTTTTATGCTCTTTTAAAGAAAGTTGTTAGCAGTTAAAGAAAGGTGCTTTAAAACTTTTAAAACAAAGTTAGCATAAAGAAGTTAAAGAAAGAAAAGTTTTTAACTTAAAAGTAAAGAAGTTCTTCTGAAAATAATCAGAAAAGAGTAGCTTTACATTTTTTGAGATGTTTTCTTTCCTAAAAAACAAAACGCTTTTTATAAGATACACCACCGAGCTCGTTAGCTCATTATTTTGTATTTAAAAACTATTTTCCGCGCATGCGACGCAGCACGCCGGAAGATATCAAGTACTTCATTCCGACATCATGCCATTGTTAGCAGTTAACATTAAGTGAAGAAAAACACTAATACGTGATAACTGAACATACGATGCACACAGAAAGAGCCATGGTAACGTTATTTAAGATGCCTGCTGCCATATTTCGACATAACAGAAAATCTGGACGTGATACGTGATTCTGACTGACTAGCGCCAGAATTGTCACGTCGTTTTTCCGTCGCTAAGATTTTACCAAATCCTAAGTTATAAATAAAAGAAAATTTTTATAGTGAGTGCTTCTGAAGAAGAATACTATCATTCACAGTGAGCTAATGTTGTATGTGAATTCGCAGTATCTCTCTCATGGAAGGCTCACTCGCCACGGGAAGTGTGTGTGTCATTTTAGTAAATTATCATTATTTTACATAAATTTTGGAATTTAAATTAATGCTTATTTGCCACAAAAAACTACTATCACTTATTTCTGATTTTATTGATTAAGAAGAGAGTTTTTATTTTAAAACTCAAGATTAATATTTTCTTCTGTGTACTAAAAATTAAAAACATTTAATTTAAATTCACTTCCAACACTAAGTATCGTTAAGTTGTTAAATCTTAAACTCACTTTTTTAATTCTTTATTTAAAGTGTTAATATTATTTAACATAATTACGTGATAATTCTATTCTAAATTATTTAATTTAAGGATATATATATATATATATATATATATATATATATATATATATATATATATATATGGCATATATATATATATGATATATTATTCTAAGAAAATTTTCTAACAATTGTTAAATGTAGATACATAAAAATTATTGTATAATTAAAACAAATCCAAGTACAAAAAAAGTCATAAATTTATAAATTCTAAGAATAAATTAATTATTTTTATTTATTTTTGATCTATAGAGAAGAGTATATATATATATATATATATATATATATATATATATATATATATATATATATATATATATAGGACAAAGGTAGCGTCATTAATTAGTAATAAAAATCGTCATGAGTTCCCACCCGTATCAGTTTCAGTGTCCATATTATCTCAGAGTCAAATTTCAGAACTAAAATTTAAGATTTTGATCAGATAAATATGGAACAAGAAAATCAAATTAGAAAACCAACCAATTAAATAATGTTGTGTTGAATTTCCTTTAATTTATCTTTACCTTTTTTTTTTTTTTCTTATCCATTAAATTTCCTTAAACTTCCCTTTTAAACTGAATAACTCAAACAAATTATAACTACAAAATTGTAGCTGATTCCAAGACCATATATCTAACTTACGAATCCTAAATCTTGTTCTTCCAACTATTATATTATTCTTCCATCTATTTGAACTACATCTTCTATCCATTCTCCTTGAACCAATCTTAAAGATCCATGGCTTAAATTAGGGATACAATTTCCTTTGATACTTAAATTTTAGAAATGGAGAAGGAAGGAAGAATATTTTAAACCCAATTCAATATTTGGGTAATCAAAAGATATATTGGATTCAAAAGGGGATGTATCTAAAGATATCCTACCATCCTCGAATCTCTAATACCCATTAATATATAATATAGAAATATAATATATTTTATTTATCTGCTTATTTATATTGTTATTATTATAATATTTGATTGTGCTTATATTTTTATTGGTTTATAAATCACATCATAATAATTATTATTACTATTATAGCAAACAAATTACTTTTAATATTCATAGTTTTCTAAAACAATTAATTTCACATATTAAATAAGGTATTAGGGTAGGGTATGGGTATCCGATCCTCTAATGGCTCACTTGACAAGCTGAATCTGGCTAGGAGAAAATAATCTGGTAGTTTGAATATTCTCCAACCAAAAGATTTTATCATTCCATTATAAGAATTTTGAAAAAGAAAGAAAGTCATCAAGAATATAAAAACAAATTTTATTCTTTCATCCAAGTAAATCTTTGCTTCTATATAATTTTTTATTTCATGATTTATAATAAATTCGGTTTACATCACAAAGAGAAGGAGACATCACCACCCATTTTGCTCTACTTCCCTTCAATTATTTTCTGCCTTCTCCCACCATGAAACGAAAGATCCATTCATATTTTCACCTTCACCGCATTCTATTGCTCCTAACATTTAGTATTTAGATCACCCCAAACAAATCCTCCACAATCTGCCCAAGAGAGACACTAACCGCTGGACCTGGCACATAACGAAAGCTGAGTCGCTTTTGAAGGGTGAGCGAACGTGTCCGGTTCATCCCACCAGTTCTATCCCTGTGCGTTGATCACCACCCGACTTACCTGGACAGGTATTCTATGATTTCACTGACGTCCCATGGTTAAAGGACTTACTTATCATTTATTTACGCGACAGATTATTTCATACCTCTGAGGAAATCACATTCAATAAGTAAGGCCTACACTTAATAACATTAACTTTTGCACTCCACCTTGAGGTAAAATAGGTAGCCTTTTCTAGGTAGTCAGAACCCTATGACTAGTACTCAATAAAAGCATCAATATGTAATCTCAAGCCCAATCTATAGCCTTAACTCTAAAAGATTTTGACCTGATAATGAGAATCTTTCAAGTTTACAGATTACTTTACACCTTGTAGAACCATTTGGATCGATTTAATTTATTAACTCACTAAATAATTTATTAACAATAAGTCTATAATTTTATTTTAGAATTCATAGATTATGGGTACTATGTACACATAGATTATTAATAATTATATTTTAGAATAAATTGCGCTTGTAAATAAAATTCTAAGTTTATTGAAAAAAATAAAACTCATGAATTAAGAGTTATAATTCTAGATTCACTTCACCCGAACATATAACTTAGAAACAAGTAGGGTGCCTTCACTTTTAATATTGTCTTGTCCAGAAACAAAAGAACAATTTCTACTAATTCCTACAAGACAATTATATTCAATTAGTTGCTGATAACTAATTATCATTGCACTGTTAAGTATAGTTGATGATAGATTAAAGGGTGGAAGAAAGAAACTAAAAAGGTGTGATATTAAAAGCGTTGAGAAAATTTTGAGATCTACGATACCATTCAATGACCATTAATGATAAAAGAATTTCTATAATAATTTTCTATAATAAATTTCTTAGTTTTGTAACCTTTCTTCTGATATAAAACTTAGTAAGGCAAAAGAATATAATGTTTTAAACAAACGCTGTTTCATTTGCTAGCAAAGATATTCCACCAAATCTCGGGTAAATGGCGCTGAGAGGCGATATCCATATGAGTGCACCTAGTCTATGTTTTCTTTTTTTTCCGTTTCAATAGTGGATATTGTAGATGGCAAAATTACATGCAGAATAACCTTACATTTTTTTGTTACTAATGCAGATGTCTGAGGGTACGCAGACTACCTTTAAGCCATACCATTCTCAAATATGTTATCTTCATCAGATTTACAATATTTTTCTTGTTCGATCGTTATAGTGATTTTACTATATGCCTTTAATAATTGACATTTAAAGTTTTTTATGACACCGGATTGATACCTTAACAATTTCCTTTAAACAAATTTTAATATTTTATTATTAAAAATATATATAGAGCAGTATTGAAAACTAGTATTTTAAATTACTATTAACATGTCTTATTAGAAAGATATATTGAAAGAATAATGAGATAATAGCAATGTTCCATACAAGATAATGGTCAAAGTCTTGACAAATATACTTAAAACCCTCCTATCTATTATAGTGAATGAGGCTCAATCAACCTTGTCCAAAGTGGGTGGAGTCACGAGTGGATGACCAGTGATGGACCCAATATATATATATATTATTATTATTATTATTATTATTATTATTATTATTATTTTTATTTTCTTTTTGTTGGCTTGTGGGATCAAACCTAGACATGTTTCATACCCCGCTCAAATTTTAGGGTCTTATATGCTAATAAACTACATACCCATGCATGATGGATTATACCTCCTCTGAATTTAAATCTTAGGTTCGTCATTGAGTAGATCATGTCAAGCGTAACACAGTCGATGAAGAGTTTGTTGGCCCCTTAACATCGAGTCGATGACTAAGGTAGGATGATCCTTTCATCGTGTCTATTGAAATCAATGGCGAATAGTAAGATACAAATCAAAGAAAAACATCAAGATTTATATGAAAACTTTGGCAGAAAACATTTCATGACTAGAAGAGAAAGACTTCCATTATGATTACAAGAAAAATTACAAAGCATAATGCGAATGTATATCAAACTCTAATATGTTGATATGACGAAATTATCCGAGTTAAAAGGTTTAAACCACAAGGACAAGCCCTCGCACCCCCTTGTGGGATAGGCCTATACCCCTCTACTACCATAATAGATCACTATTTTTTTTTTCAATTTTTTCTTTTTACAAAAGTCACATCATAGACCTTTGGATCAAACATAAACCCAAAACTAAATTCAGGTAACAAATCAACAATATCTCTTTATCTTGTATGTTATCAACGGGCCGGGCAGAAAGAAAGGGGAAATATACATGGGTGTAAAATATTTTGTGTAGCTCCCACGATATCAAATCTTATTTTTGGTGAAGATAGTTTCTTATTTTTGGAAAGGTATATGATGGAAGCTTAATTACTATCTTGTATACATTCCTAATTTTCTTGTTGTTTATTGGTTTGTATTCTTAATGGTGATATTATGATTAATTAATTGATCATTTAATTTTGATATATGTAATTGATTAATTAATTAATCTTATAGTTCCTTCTTATTCATTTAATTTAGATTGGTAAACATCCAAACTAGACTTGATATTTTATAAATATGTTTTTACCTAATGCCTTTTCTTGCTTTTTAAAAAGTAAATAAAAATATTATGCTTACCTAATGTTATTTACTTTTTAAAATTAAATGAAAAGTGGTGATTTTTATTTAAAAGAAAAATATCTTTAGTAAAAAAGTGAGAAATCACGTGAAAATCCATTTCCATAATAACAATTGATTGGATGACATAAAGAAAGACTAATAAAAATATGAAAAAAAACAAGAATGGTGCTGCTATATAAATAATTTTTCAACTTTAATGATAATCAATATATTATACTAATTGTGGAGGCGATGAGTTAATAGTAAACGGAAAATCCTAAATTTACGATTTTAGACACTTTTTTTTTTTTTAAATTGTGCCAATTCACAATAATAAAATTTACGATAAAAATGATCATGACTTTAAAAAGAGCTTTAAATCAAATATTAAATATATTTAAAGATTAGATATTAGTGAATTCTTATATAAGATAATAACATGTACAATATTAAATATACTAATTTTTAGACTATAAAAGGAATTTTTAGATAAACATCAAATTTTTTAAAATCTTACTCTCATTTAGTTCATTAATTTTCATTTAAATATGACTATACTATCAAACAACCTATAAGAATTTATTAGGGTTGATGACGTTTTTTCAACCTAACCCAACATAGGTCGTCGACCCGATTGTTCATGTATCGATGTGCCTCGGGATTGTCTCGGGCGAGGTAGATCAGCCGCCGCCGCCACGCCGCCCGATATGGTACTCCCGCAAAACAAGGAAGAAGGGGCCCACGAGGGTCGTGCTCCCGTGGTCGCCCGATGCCTAAGCCGGGCTTTTCTCGAGAGAAAAGAGTGGATTGCTTAGAGATGTAATGTGCTGCATATGAGTATGCGCCTAAGAATGTGTGTAAGAATGTCACGCACCTTTCACCTGGGTACTGTGATTTATAAAACAGATATTATTCCCACCTGGCGCACAAACATTCTTTCCCATCGGATGATATTATTATTTTAGTCCAGATTCGGGATCCCAGACAAGATATGTAAAGCTGTTTACTTTATGTTCTTCTTCCCATAAGACGTCCAACCTGCAATGGATTCACTCTTATCCTTTCTTCCTCAGATCTAGGATAAATAAAATATATCTTTTCTCTATTTTCTGCTTGAATGGGTTGTACCAATGGCAGATGGTTACGCATTTTTCAAACCGTCTCGTATCCGGCTTAGCTCCAATGAATCGGACCTCCTCGCTTTAGCCGACATCAAGGAGCCCTGTTTGTGTATGGAGCCCACCATTTTCGGGGCCTGGGTGGAATAGGATATTGGGCTGATTTTATCCATATCGCCGCCCCACCCTCAGGCACGGCCGCGTGTGCAAGGGGTCAGAGTTCTTCCCGCGCCCGCTACCCCATGTCTGCTTCAGCGGGACGATTAAGAGATGATCATTGTCATACGTCGCATAATAATGATGACTCTTCGGGTTTCGCGCTTGTTTGTATTCTTTCTCGACTTCCCTCGCCTCTTTCATCGAATTCCTCCTATCTCTTGAAGCCGATCTTATACCTCTTATCTAGAACCGTTGTCAGCTCGCTCCTTTTTGGCCTAGAGGACGAGGCTCTAGGGTTTACTTGTTCGCTTTAATATAACATCGCTTACTGCGCATGGCTCGACTCGTCTCATCTTCTCACGATCGGGCGATGGCCCCTTAAACTATTGATTCCGAGCGGGATGATGACTTTTCTTCCTTCTCATTCGGGCGACCTCAAATGCTCTCGAGGTGCCTCCTTCCTTAGGTGCGTAAAGGAATGAACCTGATCAACATCCAAAGGGGTCTGATTTCCTTAAAGTCGCCCTTCGCATGTCAGTCAACACGGACCCAGCGCAGTTGGTCCCTTCGCATGGGACCCATCCTCGTTGAACGTTATCGACCTCCCGGTGTCCCCGAATACGGGTCCCGCACGTCGACTTTATATGTACCTCAATGCCCTGGAGGGTTCGCTTCGTCGCTGACAATGGCTTTCGTCACCGCACCCTTGCGAAAGGGATTCTCGCAGAACATTTCAACATTTGTCCTTCCTGCAACTAGCCTTCCCAATGGTCAGTATTTTGGTAGGCCTTTTGGCCTTTTTTAGAGATAGAAGATTCGGCGCCCCAAATTTAGCTTTGCTTCTTCATCTTTTCATTCCAATAGCTACTCCCGAGGGTTTCATTTTCTTCTCCAAACGCCCTGGAGCTCCTCTGGTAATCTCCGACCTACCTTCCTCACATAGGTCATGGAAGGGACGCTATTTCTTCGTGAGCGGTCACCTGGAGTACAATCTTTTCGATGCTGATGACACCTGTTCCTTACGACCCGAATACCCCGATAATCTTCGTGAGTTCTGCTCGCTTTTGCAAGGTGGGCTTCGCCCGGGAGGATGATTGATCGCTTCATGCTTACTTTTTCTTCATGTTTTTCAGAGTTCGCTGAATTTTTAGCGAGGAAGACAATGTCATTGCTCCGCGCTTAGCGGAATGTCCGGCCGCCTTATGGAGCTTACAAAGTCCGCATTCCCCGGGTCCTTCTAGGATTGATGTCCGCACGACCGCTTGGCGGCCTCGCCTTCCGCATCGGGGTTTTTCCTCGCGCTCATCGCTATCGCCACCCGGGGAAATTTTAGTTCGCTTCAGGTGCTATTCTAAGCCTCCAGAGCGTGAAAAGGAAAAAATCTCAAATCTCCGAGAAGGATCGGCCGGTTACGGCCGGTTCAAATCGGGACGCCCGACTTCACCTGGCCCAAGATGGTCGAGGTTTTCCGCTTTATGCCCGCCATTTCTTCTATGCCCGTCATGGAGGAGGAGAATCCTTTCGGTGAGGCCGTCAGCGATCGTTGTCGCCATGCCCTAACCGTAGCTGAATCCCGCCTTGACACTGCTCGCTGTTTCTCTGTGGAGGCTAAAGGAACCAAAAGAAGAACAAGACAAAGGCTGGTGAAGCCAAGGATTCCTTGCTATCCAACGCTGAACTTGCGGCAGGCGCCGTCTCTTCTATTCTCAAGGATTCTGACCTTGGAAGGTCAAAAGAGCTACCAGTCGACGAGGCTTTGGCGTTATCCCTTTCTTCAAAGGCTCTGCAAGTTTCTCGTCAGGCTTATCACCATTCCTCGCTTCGCCCAAGATCGACTCCCCAGTCCGATATGTGTCGCGACTCATTTGAAGGGTCCGGGCCGAAGGCCAAATTAAATGAGAAGCACGAAGATCGCCTGCTGGCATATTTATAAGGCGATAGGTTGCCTCGCCATCGCCGAGCGGGCAGAGCCGCTATGAGCGAGTGCCAGCTTGACCTGAGATGCGAGCGACTCAAGTCCTGACGGATGCATACTTCTGGCCTACCGTGCTCGGGCTGAGAGTAAAAGAAAATGAGGTTCGTGAGCGCTTAGCGCGTCGCGGCGAGCTTCAGCAGGTTCGGGGCCATCTCCCGGTCGCCTGCAGCAATTTGGTTTAAAGGCCTGTGAAGAGCGGGCGTTTGCCTGTGGCTTACTTCAAATTGTTAGAGAAGAGCCTGCCAACTCCCGGCGAGTCATGTAGACCTTCAGACGGAGCTACGTGCGGTTAATGCTCATTTGATTGACAAGGAAACACAACTTGAAGTGGCCCGTCAGCGGCTTCCGGAGGGTAAGGTGCTGCTAGGAAACCGTGGCGCCGCGAGTCTTCCGCCGTGGAGTCTGCCTGAGCGGCCAAGAGAGGAATGCCAGGGCTGCTGGGCCGATCTTCATCGCCAGGCCGCATGGTCACAAGCAGAGGGATGAGGTTATTAGCACCGCGATCACGCTCGCTTCGGTGGCTTGCTTTTCAGCAAAGCTACTTCTCGCACCCGACTCCTAGATTTCAATTTCGATCTTCCTAGTGATGAGGAGGCGGAGGAATCTACTTCTGCGAATTATTCCCAAGGACCCGGCACTCCTATTGAAATCCATTCTCATTCTTCGTCATCCCTTCCTCCTGGCGCGTGACTCTAAGGACGATCCGAGTTCTTTTTTTTTTGATGTATGTACATATATACCCATTTTGTCAGGCCTGGGGCCTGGGAGTAATGTAGCCCTCTTTTCGATAAATAAATACTTTGTTATAAGTCGCATTTTTGTTATATTTTGTTTTGGGCTCGTTTTACTCTTGGGGTTTCATATGCGATTTTGCTCGAACCGGTAAGCAAAGCTTGTCAAAGCGATTAACGGAACCTCACCTCATGGATCGGGCAGGATAACCGGAGGGCTGTCCATGCCGCCGATGGGGAGAGCCCGCCGAATGAATAGTAGCGCAGGGAGCCTCGGCCCATGCCGACTGATGGGAAGAGCCTGGGCTGAGTGAAAGGCAGAGTAGAGCTCGGCCCAAGTTGGATCGACGTGGGAGGAGCTCGTCGCTGAGAATCGCCGGCAGGAGCTCAGCGCGGTTGACCACGAAGAGCTCGTGGCGATGAAAAGTAGTGGAGCTCGCCCATGTGAACCGGCGAAGAGCTCGCCAGAGTGAATGGGTTCGTCACCGAGCTGAGGAAGAGCTCGCCGATGTGGGATAGCAGGGAGCCTGGCCCATGTCGATCGATGGGAAGAGCTTGCCAGAGTGAGTCAGAGGTGAGTCAGTCCATGCTGATTGATGGAAAGAGTCACAATAACCATGGGTGGAGTAGGAGCTCGCCCATGTCGACCGATGGAAGAGCTCGCCAATGTAACCGGTGGAGGCAGGAGCTCGCCCATGTCGACCGGCCGAAGCAGAGCCTCGTCATAAGGACTCCGGCGTGATCGTCCTCGTTGATTGACGGGAAGAGCTTGCCAGAAAAATGAATGCGGAGTAGAGCCTCATTCCAGGCGTTGATTGATGGAAAGAGCTCGCCAATAACCGTGGAGGTGGAGCCCGCCCATGTCGATCGATGGGAAGAGCCTCGCCGTAATGAAGAGGTGTAGAAGTGAGTCAGCTCCATGTGAACTCGATAAAGGAGTTTCGCTGAGAGGTAGTGCAGCTTCCGCCCATGCCACTGTACGGGAAGAGCTCGCGAGTGAACGGTAGAATGGAAGCCCCAGCCCATGTGGAATCAAGAAGAGCTCGCCAATGTGAATGAGAAGTGCGGCCTGGTCCGCAGGAATCAAGGAAGAGCTCAGAGATGTAGATTGTAGAAGAGCTCGCCCATGTGAACCGGCGAAAGAGCTCAAGCCAAAATGAATGGGGTGAGAGCGGAGTCAGTTCATGTTGACCGACGGGAAGAGTCGCCAATGTAAATGAGAAGTAAGGGGCCTGGCCCGTAGGAATCAAGGAAGAGCTCGCCAATGTAGATAGTAGAGCGAGCTCGCTCCATCTTTGACCGACGGGAAGAGCTCAATGTAGATTGTAGAGCGGAGCTCGCCCATGTTGGCTGATGGGAAGAGCTCGCCAATGTGGGAATGAGAAGTAGGCCCGGCCCGTGTGAACTGGGGAAGGAAGATGAGCTTGTCAATGGTGATAGTGGTGAGCGGAGTCTGGCCCATGTGAACCACAAGAGCTCAAGCCAATGTGAATGGTAGCGTGCGGCTCCGCCCGTGGAATCAAGGAAGAGCTCGCCAATGTAGATAGTAGAGGAGCTCGCCCATGTTGACCGACAAAGAGCTCGCCGATGTAGATTGTAGAGTGGAGCTCGGCCCATGTGAACTGGCGGGAAGAGCTCGCCAATGAATGAGAAGTGCGGCTCTGTCTGTGAATCAAGAAGAGCTCACAATGATAGTAGAGCGAGTTTGCCCATGCTTGATCGACGGAAGAGCTCGTCAATGTGAATGAGAAGTAGGGGCTCGTCCGAGTGAACTGAGGGAAGAGCTCGTCCATGTAGATAGTAGAGTGGAGCCGCCCATGTGAATCATAAAGAGTTTGCCAATGTGAATGAGATAAGGGGCTCGCCCGCTAACTGGGCGAAGAGTTTCTACACGTATAGTAGAGCGGAGCTTCGCTTCATGCTGACCGACGGAAGAGCTCAATGTAGATTGCGTGGAGCGGAGCTCATTCCATGTGAACTCAAGGAAGAGCTCGCCGATGTAGATTGCAGCGGAGCTCGCCCATGTGGAATCAAGGAAGATTCGCCAATGTGAATGAGAAGTGCGGGCTCAGCCCGTGTGGAACTCAAGGAAGAGCTCGCCAATGAGATAGTAGAGTGGAGCTCGCCCATCTTGACCGACGGAAGAGCTCGCCAATGTAGATCAGAGCTGAGTTTCGCCCATGCTTCGATCGACGAAGAGCTCGCCAATGGTGGATTGCAGCCGAGCTCGCCCATGTGAAACCAGCCGAAGAGCTCGCCATAGTGTACAATAAGAGCTCGCCCAAGCCGATCGATGGAAGAGCTCGTCACCATGAACGCTTGGTCTTCCGCGCTGCGGGCCTTTGTGGCGCGATAAACCGGTGGCGCCTAAATTAAAATGGGTCGATTCACTTCAGGAAAAGGCCAAGGGCTCGTGTTGAGTAGACGACCTCGTCGTGGTGAGCAACCCGGGGCTCACGCGCAAGGCCTTGGTGGCGCCCAACCGAAATGAGTTGGATCTGACTCCATTTAGGCGCCAGGCCTGTAGTCGCTGCATCGCCCTCGGGCCGTGACTGGAGCAACAGGCTCACGGCGCAGCTGGCCTTGGTGGCTGCCCCAACCAAATGGGCTGGATTTGACTCCTTTAGGCAAATCGTGGTCCGTGTCGGTAGTCACCTCGCCGCAGTGAGCAACGGGGCTCACGGTGGCGCAAAGGTCTTGCGGCTGCCCACCGCAATGAGTCGATTCGACTCGCTTAGGCAATGCGGGCCTCGTGGTTGAGCGCATCGACCCCGTCGTGAGTGTGAGCAACTGCAGCGCTCAGCGCGTTGAAGGCCTCGTGGCGTCTCCAAACAAAATACCGAGTCGATCTCACCATGAGCGCCGCGGGCTCAGGTTAAGCAGACGACCGTCAGAAAGTGAGTAATCCAGGGCCCGCGGCGCAGTGGCCTTGGTGGCGCTCCACCGAAATGAGTCGATTCGACTATGAAGTGCCGTACCGTGGCTGAAAGCGCATTCCACCGCCGTGAGTGAGCAATCCGGGGCCCACCAGCAAGCCTTGGTGGCGTTCCGTACCAAATGAGTTGATCTCGACTCGCGAGGCGCCAGGCGGGTCTGCGGTTGGAGCGTATCGCCCCGTCGAGTGAGCAACTGGCTCACGGCGCTAGCTGGTCTTGGTGGCGCTCCGTGATTAAACGCCGCATGGAAGGAACGCTTCGCGGTGACTTTCGCTTCAAAGGCGCGAACCCGCCACACGCCGAGAATTTGGAACGGTTGCGCAGGCTAGCGCCGCCCCGCTTATAAATAGTTGTTCCCGTTGTCCCCGCTTTATGGTCTTTGAGACTCCGCAGGAATGAAGTTCGCACAGGTGGACACTAAGCCTGGGCTCTGGGGCTTTTCCGATGCCTTCGACGACTTTCCTGATCTCCACTTGTGGAGTTGTGTTTTCTCCCTAGTCTCCCTTTATGGGAGTTATAAGTCTCTCAGCCTTTGGCTAGGAGTGTCCGGGAGGGGGCGACGTGTGCCTTGCGCTGCTCTTTCCATTTTTTCGTTTTATCTTCTTCCTCCTCCATTCTACCTCTCCTCTTGTCTTTTCTTTTTTTTTTCTTCTTCCACAAACCCTTTCATCTCGCTTCTTTCGCATAACCTTCCTAACTCTTTTTCTTGTTTTTCTCTTTCTTCCACATCCTGCTTCTCCTCTTTTTCATAGTCCCTTCCACCCCTTTTCCTCTTTTCTTTCTTTCTATCACAATCTCTTTCTTCTCCTTCTTCATCTTCTCGTCCACATTTCCTCTTTGTCCCCATCTTTTTCCTCTTTTTTTTTGTTGTATGATATACAAGATGTAGGGGATGATGCTTTGGCCGTAACTCAATTGTAATCCGATTGTAATAAAGAGAGCTTTTTTCCTTATGAATTTCCTATTATGCTCTTCTTTTTTTTTTTTGTTTCTCGAGGGAACTGCTTGTACTGGATACTTCTCAAGATGTAATCGAGGGCACCGCTGATTGTAACTGAATGTAATTCAATCGAAATAAAGAGAAACTCTTCTTTTTATATCTGTGTATCTTCTTATTGCGCCTTTTTCTGTATCTTACATATATAAACTGTTTGAGATGTCTAACCAAATAATTAATGAATGCTCCATCACAGTAAGATCCGATAAGGCTTTATTCAACTTACAAACCGATGCTTACCGGTAAAAACGTTTAAGATGTTCCGTGACCCCACGTATGCCGCAAGATTTTTCCTTCCTCCCCGCCTGAGCTCATAATTGCCCTACCGACGACTGAGATATGATGTAAGGACCTTCCCAATCAAATCAGCTTCCATGCGCCGGGTTTTTCTCACGGCAGAGTTTCTTTAAGACTAAGTCACGAATGCCTCTGGGCCTGACCTTTTGACTGTAGTATTTTGCCGTTTTCCTTTGATATTCCTCTGATCGCCTTTCAACTCCGCCTCACGCTTCTCGTCTGTGAGTTCGAGGTTAAGACGGCTGGGCCCGTCGTTATGCTCCTCCGATAACCCAATCCTCAACTTTATTCCAATTCTACAAAGGCGATCGCTTTAGGTGCCAAAAGCCATGCAAAAGGGGTTTCCCTAAGAAACCGCTTCAGGTTACTGCTTCGTAGGGCCCATAGTACCTCAGGAAGGTATTCTACCCAACTCTCTTTGTGGTCTTCCAACTTGGTCTTCAAAGCGGCTTTCAGGGTCCTGATGGTGACCTCGGCCTCGTCCGCTTGACCGCGTGTCGGGACTATAATTTTAATTCCAAGCTCGGCACAAAAATCTCTAAATTTGGTGTTATCGAACTGTTTTCCATCGGCTCGATACCGTGGCCTCTGATACCAAACCCGCAAATGACGCTCGCCACACAAAATCGCAGATCTTCGCTTCAGATCGTGGCTAAGGGCCTTGGCCGCCCATTTGTTAATCACGCCGAGCACAGATCAGCACCGCCCTTACCGACGGGCAAGGGCCCCACATGTCCAAACCCCATCGGCCGGAAGCGGCCAGTGGGCCTGCACTGATGTGTTTTCAAAGGGGTTCTGACTGAGGTGTGGTATTGGAGTGCCCCAAAACCCCGATTTTTCGACTAAGTCACAAGGCCCTTGAATAGCTTCCAGAGTAACCTTGTCTCAAGACCTTTCCTGCTAAAGCCCGAGCTCCGATATGATTTCCACATACACCTTCATGCACCTCTCTCAGCACGTACCTGGTATCCTCTCCCGAGACGCATTTGAGGAAAGGTGTGAAGAATCCTCGCTTGTAAAGGCTTCCTTTGTGGTTGGTAAATCTGGAAGATCTCACTCATTCGCCGCCTTCGGGTCATCTCGTAAGCCCACACATTTATACTTCCCAAATAGGGTCCATCCAACTCGCTCTATCTCATCACGATCATCATGTGCTATGAGGATCGATGGAAGGGTCTCCGCACCGGCGTGTCATCAGTGCCGGTGTCTTCCGAGAGGCTGGCTAGCTTTGCCAAAGCGCCGTCAGATGACTTTCTCTCACTCGGGACATGTGTTACCCGGACCGGCGACTTTTGATAAGTCACAATCCTCTTCCGGGAGAGATAGTGATCATTCTCTCGCTTGCCTCATGTGTTCTCTATCCGCCCGACCACTGGGAGTCACTGTGATAATTTAACCGATCAACCCTAATGAATAAGCAAGGTTTCAGGCCTCGCTATGACGGCCTCATTTCGGGCTTCATGGTTGGATGTCCTCGAATCCAAACTCGAAAGATATTCACGTCTATTCCTTCCAGAGGTTAGATAAGACTGTCCCCTGGTCTTTCACGTTATTAATAATCGCAACTCCCGGGCGCTTTTTGAGTATTCCATCCACAAAGAGTCAAGTGGATGGTCTGTCAAGTACCGGGTATCCGTGGTCGGATCATGATGCAAACTCCACGATTAAACGCAGACTGGCCCTTTTATGGCGGTTTTACTCCTCAGATCCGATATCAAACTCGCTTAGTTCTATGGCCTATTTCATTAGTCTCGCCGAGGCTCTTGCTTAGCAAAGACTTGCTTCATTGGTATTCATGACTCTCTATGGTATGAGCCTGAAATACGGCTAAGCTTCCGGAAATGGCAAATACCGTAGCCAAAATTAATTTTTCCATTTTCTGCATCTTTCCTCCGGCCTCCTTAGTGGCTCTACAGGTGAATAAACCCGATGTCAGGAACTGCTTTATCTCCGACGAGACACTACTGCTAGAAGTCTCGATACGGCTAAGTACAGAGTGTGTGAGGAGTTCCTCTTCCCTGGGCAGTGGCTTCATTGCTAGGATGTGAGGGAGCTCAGTAGTTCTCAACAGAACGCCTCCTCGCACTTTGTATCCCATTGAAAGGCTTTCTTCGAATGGAAGAAAGCCGGCATCTATCACTTGCTCGACACCGAAACTAATTTGGGGCAGCCTATTCTCCGTTAGTCGTCAGACTTCCTTTATCCCTGACGGCGGCGGCAAGTCGAGTAATGCCCTTATTTTGTCCGGATTTGCTTCGATTCCCCTATGATTGATTATGAAGCCCAGAATTTTCTCCACTGACACGCCTGCGCATTCGGGCCGGGGTTCAACTTCATATTATAGTTTATTAAAATCTGGAATGCCTCTGAGAGATGAGCGATGTGGGCGTCAGCAGTAGTGGACTTAACCAACATGTCGTCTATGTACACTTCCATAGTAGTGCCTATCTCAGCGGAAACATCCGGATGACAGCCTTCGTAGGTCGTGCTTCCCCGCATTCGAGCCCAAACGGCATCACTCGCACAATAGGTCCTCGTACAGACGAACGAGGTCTTTTCGTCTCGGGGTCCATGTCATCCGTTGTACTCAGAGAAGGCATCCATGAAACTAAGAAGTTCAGGCGACTCGCCGTGGCATCTACGATGAGTGTCAATTTCTGAAAGGGAAGCCGCCCTTTGACATGCTGGTTGATGCTCTGAAATCGGAGATAGTCGCCATTCGCCGCTTCGCTTTTTCACGAGCACCACGCCGTCAACCACTGCATTCTACTGACTTCCCCGGCTAGCCGAAGCTTTTCCCACCTCCTCATCGACGGCCTTTCGCTCTTCTCATTAAGCTCCCGCGCTTCGCTTAGTTGGTTTAGCTGGGATATGGTGTTCAATTTGTGCGTGATTACTGCAGGGTCAATCCCTCCCATATCTGACTGCTTCCATGCGAAATGCCCTGCTCGTTCAAACCGCTACGAGAGACGCTTTAAGATTTCGCTAATCCTGAACTCGATGTAGCGATGTTCCTCGTCGTCATCCGTGGGAACTCTGCCTAAGTTCCTCGGCGTCGCCAGTCGGTGCGGACTCCTCGTCCCGCATGCCAAGCTCGGCCCATATTAGTCTGAGTTTCAGATCGCCTCTGCTTAATGATGTCAGAAAACCCTGCCACCACGATCTCCTCGTACCATCCCTATTCCGTGAATGGTTGGGAATTTGATAACCAGATGGTACGCGGATGGGATGGCTTTCATTGCGCTTGAGAGGCTTCTCCCTAGTACACGTTATGTCGATGGCGCCTATAATGAAAATCTTACTGCCACATATACCGACATGAGGTTCCTCCCGAGAGTAACGCTTGAATCGAGCCCATGCAAGAATACCTTTCCCCAAAAGCCTCGCAGCGTGGCCGACGGTCGCGTTTTTCTCTCTCCCGTACGCCCCATTTTGTCAAAGGTCAGAGTAAAATGATGCCTACCACCCTCCGCGGTCGACTAAGACCCGATGAATTGTTGCGTCGCTATGATCGCCGAACCACCAATGGTCGTCACGGGGTGCCGATATCCCTCTAGATCCGAGTCGAGAACGTGATGGTCGTGTCTAGTCGAGGTGGGGCTTAGATACCGCTGGTATTTCCTATCAATCACACCCGATGCCGCAAGTGAGCTTTCTCCGAGTCAAACTAGATTCCCTCCTCCCGCTAATCCTCCCGGATTACGTGATTTCTCTCCAAGGGGCTGCCGGCGTCGAAGTCGCCGTTGTTCAGCGGTGGTCGGCCGAGCTGGTCCGGGTCCCCCCTTTGGGCTTCATTGGGCCTGATTGGGCCCGATTCGAGATATGAACACTGAGGTATCCCCGTTGTATTAGGTACTCTATTTCTCTCCTCAACAGAGCACAATTGTCGGTGCGGTGCCCATAGTCCCTAGTGGTGACTTTGCAGTAGAAGAATCTCGTGTTGTTCTAAAGGCGGACCGATTTCATTCAGTCGCCACCTTAAGAACTCCGCTGCTTTCAGACCATAAGACTCATATTAATCGAGGTCATAATGGGTAAAATGCCGCGCTACAGCACGCCACGTTTTTCCGATTGCGGTGGGCCCGCACGGTCTCCCGGATTTCCCGCTTGGATCGTTTCGATCTTTCCCTGAGACTTCTCCGGTCGCCTGTCTTGCATCTGTCCCCGCCGCTCGTCTGGTCGTGACCCTTCCTTTATGGGCCGACGAAATTCTCCCTCTCGATATGAGGGCCTCTCGCCGTTTATGTATCGCACAGTACCCTACCATACTCGCCTCGAGGATTTTTGAGATGGAAACATTAGTCCTTTGATTGTATACTCCACTCGCTGGCGAACGCAGTGGATTGCGAATTTTTCATCCGCGCATCTATCTTCTGGCGATTCTACGCTGAATCTTTGAACGTATGACTTCAAGCTTTCCTGCGAGCCTTGTTTGATGGTCAATAGATGGTAGCTCGGCTTTCTGTACGTCCTAGCTCCGATGAAGTGGGAGACGAAAGCGATGGATAGCTCTCGGAACGAAGATTTTGATGAGGGAGGAATTCTATTAAACCAGGCTAAGGCTGGGCCTTTCAACGTGGTGGCGAAAGCCCTTAGTCAAGACGTGGTCCGACACCCATGCAACTCCATCCTGCCTGTAGTGCTGAGATGGTCGACGGTCTTTGGCTCCGCCAAAGACTTCACGGCGGCATTCCTCGAATTTTGGCCGGAGCGGGTAACGAATACTCGACCGCGAATGGTGATCTCACCGTCACCAAGGTGTCCATAGTATCCGGGTACGCCCTTAACTACCTCTCTTTCATACTACCTGGATTTCATTGGTAATTCTAAACCTCAAGCCCCATGATCGCTTCTTCCGTTGCCGATAGGGGACGAGGAGCTCCCCGCTCCACCGCCTTCCGGGATTGCTCCTCCGAGGGGGCTAATCATGCTCGTGCCCCGGCTTCAATGATTTCGCTTCGCCTAACCTCTGGATTGCCAGCACGCGCCGCTGCGGGTGGGGGAAATGCCGCGGCCTTCCCGGTTTTGTCGAGGCTCCATCGATGTCGATCCGTCTGGTCGCTTGTTCCAATTCCCTCCGCCAAGCTGCTGATTGACGAGGCGGAGTGCTTCTACTCGCTTGTGCTATTGCATTACTTTGGCGGGCCCCAGGGGTTCGTTGGTCCGCGATTAGCCGGTAAGATCCCGCGATCCTGTGGATTGCAGCATTCCCGCTGCGTTTCCGAAGCCGATACCATCACAATCAGAAATCGCTTATATTTGTACAGAACCGCCGCTCTACGACGGCTTAAATCGATGATGCTTTTTCAACCACCGGGCCTGGAAGGTAGGGTCGCCGGCTTCCACCTTCTGATTGGTTTAGGGCCGATGCAAGGCCTGATTGTCTGGCCAGGATTTCGCCACACATCGGGCCGCTCGATATACTCTCGCAAAACAAGGAAGAAGGTCAAGGAAATGCAGTCTGCGGTCGTCTGATGCCTAAGTCGCTTTCCGAGAGAAAAGCAGTGACCGCTTAGAGGCAATGTGGTTTATATGAGTACGCGGCCTAAGAATGCGCAGAAGAATGTTTGGCGTACCTTTCATCAATGTGAAGCACTGTATTTATAAAGGTGATAACACCTAATTTGGAGCAGACAAGATCTTTCCATTGGATTTGGATATTTATTATTTTAGTCCGGGGACGGATCCGGTACAGATATAGAAAGTGGTTTGTCAGATAGTTTTCTTCCTTACACGTCTAACCTAAGAATGATTCACTCTTATCCTTTCTTCCCCTTGTGGGGATCTATGAGAATAAAACATATCTTTTTTCTATTTTCTGCTTGAATGGGTCAGGTTTGGGCCATGAGATTGCATGACATCTAACCGTCTCGGGATCCATTAGCCCAATGAATCTACCTCTCGCTTTAGGTCGACATCAAGGAGCCCTAAGCTTGTATGGAGCCCACCATTTCCTTTGGGCCTAGGGAATAGGATATTGGGCTGATTTT